>JAQFZC010000680.1:0-43126 GCA_034695205.1 Dicyrtoma fusca | reverse complement strand
CCCTGAAGATGAGAACAGGTTGTTCTCGAAAGCTCGGTAACCCAATAAATCTTTACTGTTCAAATTATTTTGAATTTACGATTTATTTATAAAGCAACATCCAGTAATCCGACAAAATGAATGTACTACAAAATAGTGTAATTTTCTACCCTGGATTATGAAGGTATTTATATGCTGGAATAGGTAGGTAGCCACCTAATCGGGTTTGTTAGGTAAGTCACTAGTTTTAAAGAAAAAAACTTGTCTTGGATTTTATGGATAAAATGAACTCATGCTTGTTGGAAAAACTGATTGAAAACACAGCCGGATTGAATGATTTGGATATGAAGGAATATTGAACTGTGACTGTAGTGAGGCGGAAAAAAAAATGTGTCCCTGCATTATTATTACTGGTGCCAATCATGTACAATTGGAGAGAGGAGCTCTGGATTTGACACGGCTGAATTGAGATTTTTGCTGATGTTGCGAGTGGCGACGGCGGTGTGATCAGAAAACACATGTGTGCATAACTCACTAAATCCGACCACCAAATCTGACGTCCACAAAGTCCATAGGGTACTGGGATATTCTCGAATATGTTTTTTTATTTGTTCACAATCTTCCTTACTTGATATATATATGAATCACTTACTTTGCTGAGGCAAGATTCAAATATTCCCTTTCAAGGTTCACTACCAACACTCCCAGCAAATGTACCGTATATTGTCCCTACTAAGCAAAATGCTTTCGGGATGACTCAAGCTTGAATCCGTATAAAGTCAAGTAAGCTGAATTGCAAAGGCCTTTAGAGTATTATGTAAAAGAATAAATATTGAATGAAACCACCCAAAACTTGAGCTTCTACAATAACTGACTCACAGACTTTTTTTTTATTCTAAAAAATTCAATGCGCCGCAAAGTATTTGGCTTTACAGATACATATAAAGGAATTGCACTCTTAACTTTATCCTTGGTACTTGGTACTATATGGGATAGCAGTATATTTTTTAATATTACATTTTTTTTGTATTATTAAATCTTCTACATTCCCTTTGTTCAGAAATTCAGAACCAACTGGAGTATACGAGCCGTCAACATGCTATCGACGGAACACACAGACACACACACACAATGAAATGTGCAAAATTCTTTTGGAATCGGAATCGGAAGCGAAACGATGTTACAAGTCCTATGGGAGATTTTCTAGCATTTTCTTTTTTAGATTTTAGGCCGTAGACTAAAGTACTCGACGGCTGTACTGAACCATTTTGTTATTTTAATGCTGCTCGGGCTTCTCTATCATCCATCAGACTCCCGCTATTTCTACGGTGTCCAAACTCCTTCTTTCTCCGGCTATTTCCCCGAAATCTCTTTGGAGTTGGACGTGGTGTTGGTTAGAAGTGGAAATTATTATGTTAAATGGAGATTGATTCAACCGTCAAAGGAAAATAAAATCAGTTTACAGAATATTGGTTCTCCTACGCTACATGGAACAATCGAAAATCGAAACTAGGAGTGTGTTGGCAATGTAGTTTTGACCAAGCTGGAAGCTGGAAGGGATCGTTTAAAAAAATACATGCATCGACAATATGCTTACTAGGCTTTTCCCGATAGTAGGCCCAGACTGAAATCTGACAGAGTGGTAAATAAAGGTTAGCTAAACGCATTAACTTTTGGATTTGAGAAGTTAACGAGTCGAAAGTCGACATCCGGTACCAGCTAATAAATACAATTAGGTATTTACACTTGAACATTGTGCATTTTACAAAATCCCATAATTACACACGGGCTGGATCTGGATCCATTCACGTCTATATACATACTACAATCATCCTGACAGTGAAACTTGGAACTTTGGCTTTGGAATACATAGTAAAGTTGATTGTGTTAACAACTTTATGAAATTCGATGGAAATGAGACTCCGTCTAAATTGTGAATTTGCTACATGACAAAAAGTTGAGCAACTCTGACAAGTTTATCTGTCGAAGACGTATGTACATATACATAAGAACGGTCAAAACTTTTATCTGTTTTGCCAACTCTCACCGATTCCGAGAAGAGCCGCGATTTCCAATCTGAATTCCCCACCTACATCCCTTGCCAACTTTTCCAGTTCGACTCACTCAGTTATGTAAACAATGAAGGGAAAAGAAGAAGACGAGAAAAAAAAGGAGGCCTTATGCCTAAAGTTTACTGGGGCTCTCATGCATTAAAGACCAACAAGGATATTTATTATCACGGTACTATGAGCTGATTTTGATTTTAAATCACATGAGTATATGTAAGTACATAGTCTCTCACTCCGATTGTATGTACATGTATGGATATATAGTATGCACGTAGTACACTCACTCGAGGTCCCTCAGCCCTTGTTTTCTCCGATTCGAAAAATTATCGAGCGCCTCCCAATGCAATGCAATGCCATACGTAAAGCACACTTGACTTGTAACTCTTCCCAAAGTTTACCTCGTTAACAACAACTGGAATTCCCTACACTAGCTTCCCAAGGATCCTCTCCAGCTCCAACTTTTGATGCTCACTAAATTTATTTTTAAAAAGACAATTTCCCCCAATTCACAGTACTAACGCAATGCATCTTGTTCTTTTTGGAGCATTTTCTAGCGCTTCGTTGCTCTGTGTTTTATTGAATCCTTTGAATGTCAAACGTCAAATGGCAGTGTCAAACATACTGTACAAATCTCTACCCTGATGTAACAGAGCAGTAGGAATGGGACGGAAAATTTTTGCTTAAAAATGGCTCTAAATTAATACGCAGAACGCAAGATTTCTGGTGATAAATCGTTTCAATGAGGTACTGGCCCTTACGCATACTATAGGTATAGCAAGCCTAGGTAGTTCATGAGGCCAAAACAACAACACGTTTTTCTTCAACAATCCCCAACATTGTTTCTCCGTCTCAGTTACACTTGTTGTCAAGAGATGCACCCTCCGAGCTCACTGCTACCTTTGCACCACCACCACCGACCCATTGCATTGCACAGCAGCCCAGAAATCCTGAGCAGAGCAATAGTAAATGTACCTACCTGTTCTACAGAGGCACAGGGTGGAGGTGCCTAGCCATTGCCAAGTGAGAGCAACCCTTTCTGATTGAGATTTGTGCCCATGTACATTTGATTTGACTGTAAAATAAAATTCTCCCCTCATCACAGTTAGCTAAATGGTGTGTGTGGTAGGAGCCCCTTGTTCTCAAGTTGCCATTTAACCATTGGGATTTTAAGTAAAAGGTAGAGGAATACTGAAAGTACAACTGCTTTAGATTTTACACACACACTACCCTACACTATGGGGAGAAGTTGGATTGGGGCTGTGCAATTTAACTCTGTCGTTTGTTGAGGTATATTGTGGAATGGTAATTGTGACTGCAACCCCAGTCTCACACTGGTACTGACACACTGCAAAGCACAGTCCTGCTATTGCATTGCATTGTAGTAGTTAACTTACATTCCTTTACAATTGCTCTGCATTGGCGTACAATGTGTGGTGGAAGAAATTTCTGAAAGAAAAACAAAGCCGTTAAAAGTGCATATATATCAAAAAGTTACAGATACAACAACAACAATACAGAGAGTCGAGTTAAAGTCTTAGGACTAGTTAAGTTACAAACAAGACACGCTATATAGACGCCACACAGTCACAGAGCTACTACCTACTACCTACATATCTAATCCAAAAACAATACTTTGCTAATAAAGCTGTTTATTTTTCATGAGCCAGTTGCCAGTTTGACAGATCCTAGCTCATTTCTACACGCTATTTAAAAGGGAAGAAGTGGTTAATAGAATTTGTGACAGAGCCAACAACTACATACATACACGACGAACGTCAGACAAAGAAACAGAAACAGAAGCAGATCCACACAAGACACACAAACAAACAAAATAGTTCACCGATTAAAAGTTGAAGTTGACACAGTGAGTGCAATTAACAAAGTGTGATTGAGAGTTAGAGAGCGGAGATTGAAGCGTTGGAAGACACGTACAATTTTATTTTATTTTATTGTGAATTTAAAACTTACGTGGAGAGTATACGTACAGGAGTGAAGCTTATTGTGTTCCAAAGTCTCCCCCCTCAATACATAGACAAACTCAGAATTCAGAATCAGAATCAGCACAGGAGAGAGTTCATCAGTTCAGCTTCCTCTCATGTCATTATACGACGACTTGCCTCCATCCCTACTGTAATAGTAAACACAATCTGTCCGTACATACAGACGGAGCCTTACAGGCCAAAGGAGAAGGAGAGGCTAGCAAGTGCGTGCCTAAGACGTTTATGTTATTTTTTTGTTTTTGGTTTTTTTATTCTATGAACTTCTGCACCATGATATTATGATCAGGTTGCAGACAGAGACCAAGAAAATACATATCAATATTTTTACAATCACTTTGTCGTACTCCTCTCGTCATCAACGGGTTCATCAAGATTTCAAGATTTCAAGATTTCAAGATTTTTTTACTCTACATCACCAATAAAATCAGAGGAGCATTGAGTGCCATAAACTGACATATCTCCCCATATACATACATTCATCGCCTCATTGGTCCGTATATTATATACTTCCTTCAGCCTATAGACAGAGCTACCATTACCATTACCATTACGAACCATTCTCCATTCAAATACTTCCACATTTTACTTTGTTCCCCCTTTTATTGATCATCGCTCAATAAGTGTGCCTTCACTAATCTCTCTATTTGCTTGAGACTTTTAATAATCCAAGACCTGAAATAATTCCTACGCTACCCACAAGAATTTTGTCCATGTATCCAGAAAGAAATCAAATTTTCCGTCCTCAATGTCAAAATGAGTCGTGCTGATCAAATTTTCGATTGTAATAACAGATTCCCGACTGAGAAATTCCAGTCCTTCCAGGAAATAAGTACCGCCATCCTCAACTTGGCCAATCTCACAACAAGGGAAGTCACAGCAGAGCTACTGTGTACAGAGAAGAATAGCAGTCAAAGCTTTGGCACGATCAGATGAAAATTAATCTATTTTAATTTGGATTGAGACAAATTACACTCGACTTAGCACCTTACTTCCATTTATTTAAAAAACAAAACAAAAGACATTTTTACTGTGATAGAAAATTTTCAATTGATATCAGTCATTTTGTTTTACCCATGATTCCTCTTCAACCTCTCATAGCTGAAAATTATGATGATTATTTGAAGGAAAAAAAACAGAAAACAAAACAAACAAGAAGAACAACATTCACAGGAGCAAATAATGCATAAAATCTCTGCCGAGATCAACTAGTATCAGGGAGAAGAAAAAGAAGAAGAAGAAGAAAAAATAATAAAAGAGTGTTTCTTTTTGCCTTGACTTTCCGCTTCAAGACGGACGAGAAACTTACAGACAGAGAGAGAGAGAGAGACCCTAAAGACACCGTGCATGCCTATACGTGTGCGGATTTGTGTAGAGAAATATTAAACGTGATTTTAATAGAGCCCATACATTCCATTTCAGACTCGTGTACACTTCTTGACTATGTTGGAAACAACTTGAGCCCAATTTTATTATTATTTTGTACTCAAGCGATAAATTTCATTGTCTAACCCGTGAACTGAAAAATTATACGGTCGTTTCCTCATACTAATAATAATACTAAGCATTGTGATGTTTTACTTTTATACCGTGAGTCAATCCATCGACTGAAACAGAGTGGTTTTGGTGGCAGACGTGAGTTTGTTGGTGAAATACATACAGAACTCTATAAGCCTCACATACGTATTTGTATTTGTACTCTATATAGTATAGCCTATATAGTGATACACATCTCAAGTTTTAAAGTGTCATTAGTAAAAGATTTGTAAGATTTAAAGCACGCAGTGATTCGGAGAAGGAGAGGAAAGAAAAAGAGAAGCGATACACACACTCAGCGTTTATATAATAATAATAATAATATTATAACAGCCATAAAAATACTACCAAAACTACACTACCTATAGAAGGGACTGCGAACTTGGGCGCACAACTTTTAATTAATTAAATATATATATCGAGGGATATATATATATATATATTATATTACATATAATATTTTTTTTATTAGTCGAGTGAACGTGGACTAGAGTTGCTCACCCCGGCCTGCACAATGTTAAGAGCGGTTAATTGGGGTGAGAAATTGGGTCATGTGTTTGGTGGTCATCACGGCCGTATCTTGAGGATTCTACTTCTTTTTCTATGTGCACTCGGAGTTCTCGTCGTCATTTACCGGGCGCGCACTGAGCGACTGAACAAGGAGCATGCCACCTCCAAGAATCAGCTGAAAAGGTCAGCAACTCCTCCAAAATTATTAGTATTATTTGTTGTATGTTAATTTATATTTTCTGAGCATTTTCGCCTGTGCATCTATTCACTTCCATTTCATTCTTATGCACACACACGCAGAGTCTGTACATTTGTACATGTATACCTATATACTATATACATATAGCCCATGTTTATGCAGCACCCTTCACACCTCAACACAGGAGACCTGATCTCCATCCTTCTTCAAGATCTTTCCACCTCGCGGTGGTGCAGAGCGTCGATTAGGAGCTGACAGATGTATATAGTAGGTACATACATACGCTCTCGAATGTTATTATGGACGAGTGAAGGTATCCCCACTAACATGCATGGAAGGAACAGATAAAATATTCCTTATTTAATATTTCCACTCATGCTATTATTATACACGAAGCTATTGAGCAAGGTCTCCAAGGTATACACTCTGACAATGAAAATTCTTGTCAAACTCACAAATTACAGATACGCTATGCATAATAGGAGAGACACACTCCCCTATTATTACACGTACAAGTAGTGAGAGTGAATTTATAAGCAGACAGACCTAGGTAGGTACTTACATACATACATACCTACAAGCCTTTTTTTCTGGCAAATATTGCAAGCCACACTATAGACTATTAGTGGTTCTTAACATAGAATCTTAGGGGTATGGTAATGGTAATGGTGACTCAGAAGTAATGAGATTCCTTTAAATATTTCCATTTCAAGCATCTAATATTGATGCAATCAAAACAATAGTATAATCTAATAATAGCTCCCACAGCCCATTATTCCCATAGCTGAGTTAAGCTTATTACAACAAAAACTACAAACTGCAATAATTAACACCCAGTAAAGGATGTGATCAAGGTAGTTTGTTTTTCATGCAAAATTTTTTATAGGCCCCAAAAAATGCTAAAATTAAATGGAGAAAAAAAAAGTAATTATGGAATCGAATAAAATATACCAAAATATCTCTTTTGCTATTGTACCAAATAGTGGTACTGTAAAGCCAGTGGTATTTCAGCTTTGCCCGTCACTGACAGAGGATGTCTGCATGTGAAGTATCTATGCGGGATTTATTATAGGATAAGATATATAAAGGAGGGCGTTGCAGTGACGTCACGTAATAAAACGTGAGCGTATTGACTTTACTTAGATGAGCATGTGAGTATGCAATGCATTTAACCGATAGGAAGTAAACAAAAAAAAATGAAGAATGCACTTTGGCGAGTCAGTCACATACTGCAAGGCAGACACTCGTGAGTTTGGACAGATGAAAGAAGGAGCACATTTCCCTCATCATCGTCATCATCATCAGCACCAGCACCATATTCGATAATTGACTTAATGTTGACGATCTCTCCATTTGAGTACCCTTTAAGATAACGCTAATTTAGTGCTTGCATAAATAAATAGCTACAAAAAAAAACGTCCAGCCAACATCAATAGGTATGTCTATTTAGCAGATCACAGCAAGATGCATTCTTTAATTTGTATTCAACTCAAGTGTGTACTTACTTACGTAGGTACGTACATACTACTTATTTAGTTTTCCTCCTTCGTAAATATAAACTCTACACGACCACCACCGCACCGCTGTTGTGTGTGTGTGTGTGTTGCTTGGCAGAGTGTATATACTAATAGTAATAGTAATAGTAGACGTGTGAGTCAGTGCTAGTAAAATTAAGAATGATAAAAAAACAAATTCACTTCAGGAGATCAAACTCGAAGGCTCTACATTTTTTTTTTTGCATATTAAATCAGAATCCCATGCGTCATACGATGGCAATCGTCGAGTCTAGTCGTAGAGCACATTGTTGTTTTTTTTTCCATGCTTTAAACTGTTTTGTTATTATTACGCTGCATCCGTATAGAAATACAGTAAGTAAAAACAGTTGAAATATCTTACATCTTTTTCCTTACCTTATGTGTAGGAATTGATTGCGTTGAGGAGATTGGATTTTTTGTTCTATTTGATTCATTTTTTCTGCATCCCGTACAGCAACCAACGGAGTGCAGAGTAATACCTACGTATACTTGGCTAATAATGATGGGCAAAAATGGTAATAATAATGTGGTTTGGCTATTGACGTAATTATAACTTTGGACCTGGACTTTATGGTCGACTGTACAGACACATCCTGCCTTCTGTCTGTATGTCAATAAGCGTATTAATTTTCTTTTCGATTTTCAATAAGCAGTTGACACAGAATTCAGGTGCAGCAGCGTCGTGTCCTGTCCTATCGTCTCGTGCTCTATGCATTATTGTACGAGTCAACTATTGGTACAGCAACAACAACAACAAGAAATTATTCAGACTAGTATTTTAGTGGTTAACATATGGCAAGGATAGAAATGGATATACCACCTATGTAGTGGACCTATGTGTATAGCAAATAAGACATCTTAGCAAAAGAGTTTGGAAAGATTATTATTATCTGATTTGTCAATAATACTCTCGATGATAATGGTGAGTAGTCAGTGAAGTTAAGTATAGCCGTCCTGACACAGAAGAAAAAGGACCAAAACCAGAACCAGACTAATTGATGGCAGTCTCTTCTATACCTATAGTACGATACACTGCTGTAAGCTTTATAGCTCAACTTCGTGAGCGTCTATATGGAGAGTAGAGACGAACTATAAAAAGCACGTGGTGTGTATACAGTGATATAGTGCAATGTTGCAAAACAACCTCTTCATGAGCATTTCACATCAATCTTCCTTCAGTCAGCGATAAGGTTTAGAGTGCATAATAATCGCCAACATCCGGCTTTATTTCTTTACTCCATTAACAATCGTGGCCTATTTAGCTATCTGTAGCCTAATTAGACTGAAAATGAAAATGTTAACGAATCGTAACAATTTAACAACTCAAGGGTGTAGGAGCGAACGCAGGCACGTTCTATGAGTGTACATAGTGTTAAATCAAAGGATAATTACAGACACACACCATCTTTATTATTGTCGGTTATAACATCAGTACTGCACTATCAGCTTCTAAGAATGCACACTTGTGTATATGCATCCTATTTTTTTTCTTCAAGTAATTAGACAAGAATATTTCTTCAGATATACAGACACAATAAGTGTAACGCTAAATTTACAGCGATTATTTTTATTAGTGATTGACACACAGACGAAGCAAGGTACTGTAATGGTAGGTATGTAGGTGCTGCTGATAGGGCGTAGGATGTGAAGGAGAGCCACAACGGTTCTGGCCAGCAGTTGTGTCACAGATAATATTGTTTCAGACTGACATGACGGAGGTAATGGGATCGCATCGGTTAAATTCTTCTAAATAGGAAGTGAAAGAAAATAAAAAGAGTGAGGGAAGGATCGAGGAATGGTGCTGCATGATTTGATGTGCGGACTGGAGATTGGCAAGAGTCTGTTTACCTTCGTACCAATCAACCAAAAGAGAACACGGTAATGATCCACTCAAGGCCAGCTTAGGTAAACCCCCATTTAATTTTAACCATAGGTATTTATAGCTATGTATGTATACTACTCCCAACTCGGCTCTGTCTCCCCTCTACGTGTACAATAACAATACCTTAATACTTACGATTAGCGTAGGCTGCTGCTTCTGATCCATCATGGTTCTACTTTGATTTTAAGTACCTCATGCAAAAAGCCATTGCCCATGCTTTCTGTGCACTACCGCTTTGTAAAATTTCCCAGTTTACCTTTAATAGCTCCTACTTTGTGGATTCAAATAATGACTGCGAGTATCATGACGATTATGATTTGGACACATTCTAACGAAGAACACGGTAGCCTAGGTACCCACGATTATATATACGTAGTCAATTCCTTTCTGTCCAAGTCTAAATTTCCATTGATCGTGTATGCAGTGTGTACTTATGTACATACATACTTGGGAAGGAAATTCATCATGGTTTTTACACTTGTTGTTGACGGTCTTGCTGAGTCAATTCTGACGCTTCAAACTCTATATCAGGAGTGCAGAGCTGTCTAAGGAAAGATGCTAGACGTGTATTTATAGAGAAATTCTTCAAGACACGATCAGTACATACTCTCAGTGGTCATATGGTAAATGGTATACTGTCTGTATTGGCATTGGTATATGGGGAGTCTGTATTTATGCATGTAGCTATAGTAGAGGCTTAGTTGGGCACTCCATTCTGTAAATAAACATCCGTGATGGAGCTCTCTGCTTTGACAAGAGTGAGCCGCAGAAATGATCATGGATTAGCTATTAAACTTCAACGACAAGTTTTCTGTTTTTCTGTGTGTGTGCAGCCTATACAGATGCAGATACAGACATAGACCTTAGAGGCCTGTACACAAGACTCCCAGAGTTATCTGTAGAGAAAGATTTGGCTATGTTTTTCCCCCTCTGTAAATTACCTAGACTTGAAAATTGCATTTGAATCAATGGCAAATAAACTTGTGCTTAATATTTCAAGTATTTACACACGCAATAGATATAGGTAGGCATGTAGTATGGGAGCTATATGTAGCCCTATGAATGGAATGAAAACAATACCTTCAACCCTATGACGCTCAATTACATACTCGAATTTGCTCTTTTCATAGTGTGAGCTTGTAGCGTACACTTGAAATACCTAAGTCAAGAAGCAAATACATTATAGTTGCAGTCCTAAGGTTATTCTACTAATCTGCTAATGTTAGAACATACCAATGTATGTTTATCAATGGCTGAGTGATTCTGCATGTGGGACTGCATAGCGATGGATGGATGGATGGATGGATGCTAAGCTTAAGTACCTTTCTATAGGTACGTTAGAATTATGCTACAAAATATTCTGTGAAACAGCAATGGTCGAAAACGATAAAGACGTTTCACACAGATGCAGAAAGAGAAGGTCAATAGGCTCTTTGAGCGTGTCAATGTAAATACTTTCAAGTAATACTATCGTAAATGATAAGTCATGTATAGGTATATGGTTGGACCAAGCAATCATGCAGTACAGGATATTTTACTATGCAAACTATACTATATATATATGAACAGGTAGGTCTCCATCTAGCAAACAAATAATAGAAAATGCTCATTTATCAAATAAAATACACTTGAAACATATACGTGATAAACAATAAAGACATTTCTTGTATTTTTAGCATTGGTTCCCTCATGAAATTGAGCGTTAATATATTATGTCTATATATCTGTCTATCTTTGCACTTGACTGGGATTGGGACGCAGTGATTTCTGTGCAGACGGGCGATGGATATTTCTATTATTTTATCCTACTTTTTCCACTAAAAAAACCATTTAAGAATGGGGGTTATTTCCAATTTCAATGTCATCACAACATGTGGCTTTCAATGTGAACAAATAGATATATATATAGGTATATGCAAACAAACATGGAAAACGAGACTGATCCAACTATTTGACTCTGTAGTCTGTACACATTGCATTGACATTTTTATTTTTTTTGCCTTGCCTTGTCTTGCCAGTCGTCGAGTGGAGTGAGTGCGAGTGTCGTAATAAAAATTATGAGAAGTCTAAAAATGACTCAATAATTTAGATATTGACAGCCTTCGGGAGTCCGTCAGATGAATTCATTATAATTAGAGCAAGAAGGATCAAAGTAAATGTACCGATTTCCAATACGTATGTATGTACACACGGATCAATTCCTAATTAATTGCTCCACAATATATAGCGTGTCCATAACACAATGATCTCGTGATAGGTCATTACTTTGTCCGTACTCCTACATGACAGGACAATATCTGTATAATTGACTCGTGGGGCTATGTACCCTCCAAGTCCAAGTCCAAGTCAATTGACAGCCGATAGAACAAGAAGAGAAAAAAAACGTTGGTAAAAATCCTTGGGTTTAAGGGTGTAACTTGTTACTTGTTTCGTAATTTCATAACTGTAAGAAATACGATTTGACAAACATTGACACTATTGAGAGGTGTGAGAAAATAAGGGTAGGTACCTTTGATGGGCGGGTGGTATAGATATATATATATATATATATACAGTCAAACACTCACATACTGGCCTACATACTTGATTATTTTTGTTATGGGCGACACTTGAAATCATTTCATGATGCTTCATATTTGACTAATCTAGTCATATGTGACTCCACTGTCTCTCCAACTAAAGGCAAGAGCAACCACTGCACTGCTGAAAACTCGATTTAACTTTGAGCACCACAATAGGCCGACTGATTGTGGAATGAAATAATATAGAGTTAATTGCTAAATCCCCACGGGAGGCCCCAAGTTCCTGTCATTGACGGCGCGGCTCTGTCCATGTATACATGCATAGGGACACCGACACCGACTGAGATCATATTATGTACGAGCCTGAGCCTTTGACTCGTAGGGAAGTTAATTTATAAAAGTTAATGTCATATAATTGATTTCTTGTTCTTCCAAGGAGGTGGTGGTCGGACTTATCTGATAATGTGTATGATGATGTAGACTGGGATACAGAGAGTAGGAGTGTTTTGGAACCAAGACCTTTCCAGTCTATTTAAAGTCTAATTTTTTTTCTATTTACTATCTGTCACTGCACTCCACTGCACTGTGTGCGAGTGAGTAGTAGTTGAGTCCATTGTTCATGTTATCTATGGGGAATCGATGGAGAAGCATTGGAGTAAAAGTCAAAAGCAAACTTTTTTTTTGGGCGCGCAAAGCCACGACGGCTATATACAGTTTACGCTTACGTTTACGCTTACATTTTCCCTTTTCATATTCATTTTGATTCTCAGCCAAATTCATTGAAACTATCAAGCTATCATTTCGTATATCAGTGTCTGAATGTGCTCTTGATCTTATTTTCCATCAAAGACCATTTGAACTTTTCCTAATTCCAATTCCGCTAATTGATTTAACCAAGTATAGAGTAGGATTTCATTGATAATTACGAGGATTTTTTCTCTGCTCCATGGACATATTATATATGTATACACATATATACCTAGGTAGGTAGGTAAATTGGTAAAGTAAATGCTTATTCATTGTGTGACTTGTGAGCAAATAATGGTGATATCTGTAATGATGACAAATTATATCTCAAGTAGTGGTAATAATAAGGGTCTGCAGACAAATATTAAGCTGGTCTATACTTACCTACCCTACCCATTATACATGAGAGTATTGATTAATGAGCAATGATTAAAAAATTGTCTGTCCCTTTACCATCTGAAATTGACGGACTATTGGTACTGGGATTGGTTATGGCTTTGGGTTTCTTGTGGGGCTATTGGTGATTGTTGATGCTAACTAGATGCACGCTCAAGGAACAAGCCGGCTCTCAAAAAATTGGGTCAATATTCAAAGGTGTACAGAGAGACAATTGGTTTGTCTTACATTTCAAGTCAACTCACATCAGAAGTAGAGCCCTCTGATTTGCACACACACACACACACACGCATAAATACTAGATCACCAAGTCTCTGTATTTACATACATGCCCAATTCATGGTTATTAACAATTATCATTATTGCCTCCTGCTATCTCCACCACGGCTGTAGTACCTCAAGGTAGACTCTGTTTTGTCCCAACTTCAATGGCCTACCTCTCTGTCTGCTCAGCAGTCCACAAGCTACCGAGTCAGAGAAACCGAAAATTTTTAGCAAATTATTAATAATTAGTAAGATCGCTTTAGGTGTAGCGTGAGTGGAGACCATTTACCGTATTTACAAAGATGAACTATATTTCCTTGCCACAATGGATTTTGGCATGAGAATGAGAATGAGAATGGAATGGAATGGAGCTGAGACTCTGAGCGTCGAAGGAACGTGTATCCGAAATTAAGAAATAATCGCATATTGATCTGACTCTATATTTTTTGTGTTCGGTCTGGTTCAGCGTGTGGTAACTTACCACTTCTTAACTGGCATGAATGTTTGTGGGAAACTGACAGCAATTAAACGTGATATGAAAAATTATTGTTTCCGTTTAAAGGCCCTCAGGCCCATTGCATGTGAAGGCTGCATTTTCTCTCTGTCTCTCTCTCTCTCTCTCTCTCCGCCTGTCTCAGTCTCAGGCCTGCTCAAAATGAAGCATGGGAATCCTGTACTGAATGATTGATTCTTATTTATTTGATTTTATTGGATTTATTTCAAGAAAGGAACTCACCTGCTCCCTTTTTACACTAACGATGTAAATTTTGTCAGAAGCAAATCAGTAGCTCAGTCCATTCAACAATGCCATGTTATTACTTTCTTGGTTCCCAAAGCTTGGTCTTGATTTGCATATTATATCCCCCGTTTTATTTCCCTTAAAATTACTGTACAGTCGCTATCTTGGCTGACATATTATGTTATCCTACATCAGTATCCTCATTCCCATCCATGGCAAGAGCTTGAAGCTTTAAGGTTGAAGGTAATGTAAAAATCAGAGAGGACGAAAAAATTATTAAAGTAGACGCGGACGGACGGACGGGGACGGACACATCACGTCAACAGAACGACAATCCATGGATATCAGTGTACTACTGCAGACTGCCATTCAAATCAAAATGCAATAATAAATGGAATCAAAAACCATTACATTCCCAGTATAAACAAATGGAACAATGGGTTTTGTAGAACTTTTAATAGTTAATAGTACTGCACAGACTGCCGCTTTTATTTGGCTAAAGTCTCCATCCGGAATTTTTATGGGCACAAAAAGCATACTAATATCTGTAGGTAGGGAGACCCACTGTTTACTGACTAGTCCAGAGATAGCCTATTATGATTATGATTAAAATGCTTAATATCCCACTGTGCAGACAGTTACGGCACACACCACGCGCATTTATAGTCTCCAAGTAGACTAAATACTCGAGCTGGAAACGATTATTATGCAAGGAAGTATGGTGTAGTGATTCGTGCCCAAAGAATATAAATAGGTATACCACCTTATATTTTGTTTTTGTTCATAATGTGCTGATCAGGCTCACACGTTCCTACTGAGCAGTTTGCGTGTTAAAAATTCATACGATCAGTCACTGCATTATTGGGCATTTCACTCCACTACTACTGCACTGAAGGAGGTAGGCTGGACTGGAAAAAAAATGTACAGTTTAGTTCATACATATCGTTATCGTACATGGTATATTGCGTGTAATTGTAATTAGTCAAAACAAAAAAAAACACATTAACATTTCATAGGGGCAGGGGTATACTGCCATACCTACCTACTACGTTATTTTTTGTCGTATCAAATTAAAATTAGAGCAATAAACTAGGGCAAGAATTATCCCAAAGTTTTCAAGATCAAACGAGAGTAAAATTTCAATTTCACGTAGGACGCCCCAGCACCAGCGTACATACATGGAGACAAAGTGTGAGGCGGTAGCTGCATAAGCGTATAAACGTCTGAACAGACATTAGAGAGCATTAGACAGATTTTTTGAGGTGAAAAATGTTCAGAATAATCCAGTTAGTTTGGTGAGATCATCTTTGAGCGTCGTTTCAACCTCTCAACGCAACGCTTCTTTCAGTCATTCATTCTTACAAGGGTTTCCATGCTAATACTCGCTATAGACGAGCTCTTTAAGCGTAAGCAATGGAAAGTTGGGTTAGTCCAATACTCCGGATCATGATAGGATCATGACCATATAGTTTGCTTGATCGAAGAAGAGGTAACAATGGTATATAGGGACAGTATATAGACACATACTTATACAGCCTGTACTGCTTGCACTACAAGC
Source organism: Dicyrtoma fusca (assembly GCA_034695205.1). NCBI lineage: Eukaryota > Metazoa > Arthropoda > Collembola > Symphypleona > Dicyrtomidae > Dicyrtoma > Dicyrtoma fusca. The sequence continues at coordinate 27,193 of JAQFZC010000680.1, read as the reverse complement.
CATGGTAGATGTGATGAAAGGCAAAGGAGCATTTGCACACAAACACCACTCAAAAACTACATGCTCAGCTACTTAACACGTACATAGTATGTAAACTCCATGCAGTTCTCAAGCGTCAAAGTCCCAGCAGCGTCATGAATTCGAATTCAGCAGACTGAACGTTGTAGGTACATAAATAGGGAATAAATATATACATATACGAGCAAGTCTCTACATTTTATATTATACAGAGATTGTGCATGTAGATTTTATTCGCCGAGGTTTCTGCACACATAGACACGCCAATACTTAATTCATTTCCATCAGCGTACATACCATGTAATATTAATAATAATAATAATACTTCTAGTGACGTGAACTGTCGAGAGTGGAATTCAAATATCAACATTTATGGCGTTTGAGGGCGAGCAAAGTTATGCACACAATTATTATACTACCACTACTCATCAGGATCAAATTGCTTTTGTACTCTACACCTTGTACGTTGTACATTCGAGTCGTTGATCATAAAAATATTAAAAAATATATACCTACCTATATATATATATATATATGCAGAGTGTATCATTGCACACATGGTCACAGTGCATTTGACTAGTGCGTTCCTTTCCCTCTTAAAAGTAACCTACGTCTGTCTGGCTTATGTTAACAAAGCACATCAAAGGGCGTTTGATCGACGACTGCATTTCTGCAGATTATTATTATGAGGGCTTCTTTGTAAACGGATACGACTGATCTCTGCAGTCAAAGCGAGCTATTTTTTATCCTACATTATACTGTGCAGCAGTGGGAACAGTATCAAAAGGCTAAGGCTGTACAGTTTACGTCAAAATAGACAAAATAATTATATGCAGTATTACTAATATAATGAGATCAGAATTTTTTCTGGTTTCCACTCTTTTCGAGCACAGCGTCGTGTCTACTATGGTTAACCCTATGTATGATCTTATGAGATCTTTCTTTGGATCTTTGGACGTGCATTGCGTTGGTAGAGAAGCTTTGCCTATATATATATATATATATATATATATATATATAGTGTACTGTATAGCAGAGCATACTCAGATCGCATTGCACTGCACTGGTTTTGGTTCAGGTACCTACACCTTATAAGGTGTCGGCGTCATCGCGAAAGCTTGCGGTAGTTGTAACAACTCCGTCACTTTGAAAAATAGCTTTGGACTCAACTCACTCCGTTATCTTGCATTCAAAGACTGAATATTTAGACACACGTATTTTTGAAATTGTTTTTCTAAAATTCTAAAAAATACGACCAATTTAGTAGTGACTGTAGTCATAATTCACACATCAAAAGTAATAGGTATACACACATACATTCTGTCGTGGCAAAAACATAGTACAACTAACTGCAAATTAGAAACACATACATACAGCATATCTGCACAAAATCTGTAGCGGACTCAGTAGTACCTATGCATACAAGTTAATTACCTACTACAGAAAAACGGACTGATAATGTTATGTCTTAGTTATTTCGTAAAGCTGTATATAGCTTTGGGTAAATTGCTTTACTTAGTGTAAGTAAATGACCCTGACCACACTTTGTATATATATATGCTAGTGGTAAGTGCTGTCGAACCTCAGTTCTTAAATGGTCATCAGGCCCACCACAAGTGGTTGGTTACTAATGAAACTCCTTACAAAGCCTTTAAATGTTTTGTAAATTACAGTTAGTATAATAATTATTACATGTAGAAATGTTTACGGGGGGAAAAAGTATTACTGTCATTATAACGATGCAATATGACAGGATTTTTTTGGCACCATTTCCTTCGTTGGTTTAAATCTTTATAGGGGATAATTTTGTCACGGAGGAAAGTTTAAAGCTTGGTTCAGTTTACAATTCCTGGAAGGCACACACCGCCTAGGCTTATCACAAATTTTACTTTCGTATGTAATTTCCATTTCTTTTTCACAGGTAGGTTCGAACAGTATCAAACACTACACATTCCTAATATTTCACAATCACTAACTAATGCACTGCACTGCTCTGTACTGTGACCTGTGCAGACATTTTTTATTCCCTTGCGTACAAATGTCATACATAATAGGTATACTTTTGTATCATGTGTGTGCATATGTATATATATAGCTATAGCGTCTTTGAGCCTGTCTGCTCCACTATCTACAAAAATAGCTCTCATAATGGCAATAATAAAATCTTTTGCGTGGATTCCAGGGCAGTAAAACTTGTAAGCTTGCGTAGTTGTGTTTGTGTGTCTGAGTAGTCAGGATCGAGTGAGACCATTGCATCAGATCAGAGAGAGACTCATGCAGAATTCAAGGCAAAATCTTATGATTATGAGTTGAATCGTTCGTACATCTCACTTTTATTCCATTCTTATGACTATTATTACTACTATGGTCTTGCTTTAATGCCAGAGCGTCAAAGCTCCCAAGCTTCAAAGTCAAGCCAAGCGGTATGTATGTATGTAGTAGCTACCTGAACGTCTCTGATGGGGCTCTGCTCTTGCAGTTAATACATTATCTTCGTCATAGTAGGTGATCACTCAACATTATACATGTTCAAATTATGTTGTAGATAACGTAATAGAATAATTTATGTACAAAGAGTGTATAGGTACATACGATCCTCGCATTGCATACATACATACCTGCATACAGTGTATGTAATATCACAGTCACAGTCACAGGTGCAAGAGTTGTAGCGTCAAGAATCTTTCCAGATTAAATTAGGTATAGTTTGTACTTTGTAGTCTAAATGTTCGTATGAGTTGGAATAATTTAATAATTGCTTAACAATACTTGTACTTTGGTACTTTTCGAGCCAGCCATTCAACAATTATTCGCTGCTCCTATTAGAGAAGTCAGACTGCATTCAAAATGAGACAAAGTAAGTACGTCTGGAATCGTTGGCTTTAGCATTATCGCTTTACTTACTGAAATCTTTGTCATTGAAGAAATGCCTAGTCGTAAGGGTTTTTAACTCACAGCTGGCTTATTTCAAAGTTCTTCCGATAGTCTTCAAAATATAGCGTAATCCCACTTGACATCAGTTAGATTGGAATGAACTTGAAATGCAGGGAAGAATGTACACATTTGTTGTTGAATTAGGTGCATAAGGGACACGAGAAACAATAATGCTACCCACTTGAATGACTGCACTAACTGACAAAGTTAGCAGCCGCTGTTATTATTATTATTGTTGTAAAAAGGAAACAATTGAATGAAGTGACATCAGGCTCAGGACACCGGATGTGAGTGAGTTTCGTGTGTATGAGAAAGGTAGGCACTTTGTTCAAGAAATTCATAACCTTCGTCCTCATCGTGAGTGACATGACTTGAGACATTGTGATTTGCGTTTTTGATAAACTTGGAAAAGTTCAAATACTAGGTACTTGGATGATTGTTCTACATTGTTATTGTTGTAGGTATAGGTACTTCCATATGTACGTACAAGCTCAATTTGACGGACAATAAAGTTGCTAATTAATTGCCTCTATGGACACGTTAGTGCCTATAGTGTTACTCAATGCATAATAGTCACACAAAAAGGTTATGAAAAAAAATGATGTATCTATGTACAGCAACTAATCTGCTTAAGTTAAGCTTGTACACTGCACTGTACACAAGTACATAATGGTTGCTCAAGTACAATGTTAATTCTAAATAAACCAGTTAAAATAATTAAAGTAAAGACCTTTTATTTATTGCAAGTTTGAATGTAAATGTGCATTCAAATAATTAATACAATAGTAATGTAACATTACCAGTAACAGTAACAACGTACCACCAACAGGATTGTCGATTGACATACAATATTACAATCACCTTGGGTCTTGGGCTGGGGGCTCCTTCAGCTTTTTTCAAAATCACTAGAAATTTACCAAAAAAAAGTTGTAAAATGTTTTTTTCACAAAAAATGTTGTTTTTTGTATTTGTCAAGTATGTAGAACTGCGACTGTGATCATTTTTATGCATTTTTTTATCGACTTCACAATCATTCGGCGAAAATTAAGAGTTGGTTTTGTGAAATATCCTTTTAGATTAGCACAACTAGTGCAGGTCTTTTATTTTAATATCGGTCCACACAAAAAATCGTGCAAGATATATGGTTTAATATGGTTTGCCAAGAATTTATGGAGTGATAGAACTCTCAATTATAACTGTATCTGAATATTACGCATACTACATACACATCCCTGAGTAATCCGTCGTTGTACATACATTCCGACGGACGCGTGCAAGGGAAATGGGATTTTCTGGCAATAAAATCATTTAAAAATGTGTATGTAGCTTCATGTAATGTAAAGGCGTATTGAGCATTTAGACTTTTTTTTAAACTTTGGCAAACAGTGAAGATCATGAAAGTTTCTAAATACCTCCTAAATGTTACAAGTAATAAGTGAAACGTGGAGCTCCTATAGGTATACTAGCTGTACTATACATGTAAGTGTGGTTTGATTTCATCCCAAATCCTTTGTCTAAATTTTTTTTGTCGTTCTCCGTAACATAAATTATGTGAAAATCTTGAATTACTCGTAATCCTAAGAAAATTGAATTGCACAGTCTCAAAGGCACTCATGTAAGGTAACGCTTTAAGGTTGCCAACAACGTCTCTCCTCATAGTAGAGAAGGAGAAGTCTCTGTACTCTGCAGTAGTTTCAGAGAAGAGGCACTGAGAAAAATGTAAGTCAAAGATGAGATGTGTAAGTATCTAAGTAAGTATTTGTAGAATAAGTGTGTGTGAGTGTGCTGGTAGGCTGGCGGTGGTATGAGGCAAGGAAATAAATTAAATTCTCTTCTTTTATTTCCACATAAATTTAAAGACTATTTTGGAAATCTCATGTAGGCTGGGGATTGTTTCAATTACCCATTTAAACATGCCATGTGATGCAGTGGAGCATTTCAGTTAGCTCATTCTGAGTTCGTCGTCAGCTCGTCTCTTGTTCGTCTTCATCCTATATAGTGCCTATATACTACCTATATAGACAATCCTACAAAAATACTAAATGCTCATACAACTAGTTCCTACATATCTGCGTGTGTAAATCAACATTTAACTTAAGAGTTTAGTTCATGAACCTTCTTTTGACTGTTTTTTTCTGTACTTCGGGATTACAGATTACAGACGTCCCTTCGTGTTCCCACTTGCCACACATTTATTCCCTTATTATGCATGCAGCTTGCAGTTTGCACGCATAGTCTCTGTCTCCTTCAATGTACGGACGAACTCCTGTATGTACAGTCCAGGGAATGAATGAGCGAGTGAGTGAGTGAGTGACTGTGTGTACACGTTACACAGGGAGTCATTATTCTGATTCAGACTCTGACTTCCTCCTCATCATATAAATTGCATATTTTAACCAACATTAGGCAATAACCTACATGAAGAAAAACAACAGCTTGTTCTTGAACTACGTTCCTTATAGTATGTGCATAGACGGGGGAAGTAGGTGCCTACGAGCCTACCTACTTCTACTTCTTCAATTCTTGGATATATAAATATATTTGTGTCAATTTTTATTATTGAAGATAGCCGGTAAAGGATTGGGATTGAAAGGATCCAGTAGCAATTATTGTGGTGCTTGCACACAAATGCAGTCGGCACTCGTATCTGTGAGTATTAATCGCTCGACAATCTTCTTCACTCCCTCTCCCACTTCCACTACAAGCACCACCTCTGTCATCAAAATTAATGAGGAGAGATATATGTGTGCAGTGTGTAAACTAGTGTAACCTTTACTGTACCGTTACTTCTAATAAAAACTTACTAGTCAGAGAAGCCTGGACATGCAGAGGAGGCAGCAGCTTGCACTCCTAGACAATCAAGACGTGCATTTCTATTCATTCTAATTATAGTCCTAATCTCACTAGTCAGTGAAAATGCACAGTGTACTAACTAATACATAGTGGAGATCCTCCACTCGCCACTCGCATTAAACATCCTCACTCATTTAGAATACAGATAATTTTTATTGTAAAAGGGTCGCTATTGCCGCGACTGCGGGCAAACACAATAATTAATAGCATGTATAGCTGTATTATCTGTATATCTGTAGATTTCCTATAGGGCATCTTATAGGAGCATTACATTTGCTTCGGGAAAGAAAGAGACGGAGACAAATATTTTAAATCTCTAGTTCATTACGACAAGTTTTGAAGATATAGACCAAGTAACTAATACATATATATAGGTACATAGGTAAATCTGTATGTATGGAGTGTGCACTGCGCTCAAAAGCTTCCTTTCACACGCAAGCCCTAATTATTACTTCTTAGGCTTTCCCGTCGTCGGTAATTAAACCAGCCCGCTTATATATATAGGTATATATAAATAGGTAGGTAGGTTCATAGGTGCATAGGTATGGTCTATGTCTACGTTTCTTTGATTCTAAAAGTATGACAAATCTTGTCAACACATCCTGGTCTTTATGTATTTCCCTTCTTCTGGAGGTGTATACGGGTGCTTGTATTGTGGAGGCGTTGAGGAGGTCCAACTGCAGTTCCAACAACTCCGTAATGGTCCGCCCGCTTGTTAACCTTTAAAAGAATCAAAGTGATCGATTTCTTGAGCTGACTAGTGAGTGAGTTTCGCTCCAGTCTCACTCAAAAGCCTTCATGCTATTTGTACAAAAAAAGTTTCATTTGCGTGAGGATATGTACCCGCCGCGGCTCCAGTTTACGACGTAATAAGTCCGAGAATGGCCAACAAATGTTTCTGATCGTCACCTGCATCTAATTTGCTCGCTTTCGGGAGTCTATAGCCAAACTACGCATGTGTTGTAACAGTAGAAATAATAAAAAGAAAAACAAAATAAAAAGTATGCTATTCTTAAGTTTAATATTTTTCAAATGCTAAACTGCAGCAGTTGCTACCTTGCAATATCTGTAATAAACGCTACTGTATGGCTACGGGCTACCGATACTTTACATATAATTATAGTATCAGTAAATAATATAGAACAAGTCATATTCTCTGTATGCCTCCTCAAGTTACTGTACTGTACACCCGATCCCAATTCCAATTCCAATTCGAAACCAATGAAATAGAATGGTCTCATAAAAAAAATATCTGCAACTGTTCCTATACGGACAAGACTGTGTTTGTAGGTATGTACATAGTAATGGCCAGCGTCCGTAGTGATCCCTCTGCTTCTGGTGTTCTCTCTCTCTGATTTTGCTTTTCATTTTATTAACCTGTAGTGTATTTGTAATTGGTACTTTAAAGATTCCTGTCCTCCTCGTAACTATGACGTGTGGGGATGGGAAAGATTGGCGTTTGTGACTGGTGACTATTAACTTTAGCCCTTATAGTGGAGCTACCCCGGTAATTGAATCAAACTGTATTAGGTATGTATGTATAGGCACTTGAATATTTCCCGTCGTTCGTTTCTTTGTCATTCAAATCCCAATTCCAAGCTCACACTGAACAAATACATAGTAGTGTGTATACGGAGCACAGCAGTGCCCCTTCCTAGGTAGAATCTGTCTCTCCTATGGACTATGGACTGCCAGTATGGGAGCATGTAGTAAATAAAACACGACCATTGTACTATGTACATGGCAGAGTGGCTTCTGAAGAAAATCTAGGTAGTCAAAAGGGACAAGGAAGGAAAGTAAGAAATGAGAAGCTGAAGTAAGACGATAATAAAAAGGTCCAATAATTGTTGTGTAACGACAAAAATTGAGGTGTAGTTCATACAATGTACATGTAATGTAATAGGACTCTTTAGCTTATCTATCCGTACCTCGACTTCATTACAGAGCAGCGAGTCGGCAGTCGGCTTCAAGCGCATACAACTTTTTTTTATAAACACTTATTACCTTCACATCTTTGCTTTCATAATATCCGCAGCATACAAAGTAGGTAGCAAAATACAGCCCAGTTTACTAGTTACATAGTGTAGTTGGTAGTAAGTTTGTGCGGACTGATAGACTATGTATTTTTGTTAGGTATGAATGAGTGCAGCGGCTCTTTGTCGCTAATACAAATAGTTTCGTTACAGATATTTTTAATTTTTATTGGTCAACCCTATCTGAAGGGAAATAGGAAAAAAAGTCATTATGATTACAGATATCATAAAATAAAAAAATTATTTACGAAAAATATCTATGCACACACCCACCCCACATGGACAGAATGTAGAGCAATTCACACACACACACACACACAGGGCTTGTCTGTCATGTCATTTAGATTGTTTTTTTTAAAACTATATTTCAATGAAATATCAGTACTACAGATTGTATACTGTAGGCTTTGTAAAAACGGCAAACTTCATTGCATTAGAAAGTGTGTACTTCGTTGTATTTTTTGAGCCTTCCTAGTTTGCAGTTGGAACATTAAAAAGAGGCAGGTATAATGGCAAATTACCATGTATACATTAAAGGAATTGGAGAATATTTAATACGCGGACGGTCCTCACAAAAGTGCACAAATGACTCATTTGTTGTGTACATACTTAAGCACTAATGTTTACTGCGTATGGACGTAGCATCAGTTTATCTATCTGTACTTGAGTGCTACAATAACTACCACGAAAACAACAACAAAACAACTTAAAATTACAATGTATGCTTTAGTATATGTATACCATACATATATGTACATACATGGTGCATAATGCGTGAGTTTTCGAAAAAAATCTATCGGTGAAATATCAATGCGGACAGTCATTTCCTTTGGATGACTAACCATCAGATAAAGTTTAATAAAGAAGAAAGTCGCTTAAATCATATGGGAATGGTTGAGTGACGTGAAGTGTAATGTAATGTTTAGGAATTTATTTTAAATTGTGTCAGTTTAGCAACTTAAGTCCTTAGTGCTACCTAATGTTATGTATGGAGCTTCGTATATTATCCTTATCACTACATAATATGTAAAGTACACCAACAACTCCCCAAGAGTGTTGACAAGGAGTCAATGTTTACTCTCTGGAGTGAGCGAGGTTGAAGTCTCAAGTGTTAACTCCAAGTCAATATGTAATCTCTGCCGTTATGTTATGAACATAGTTTTCGTTTTTTCTTATAGCTCATCAATTTCCTCCTTGTGCACACTCTTATCCACCAACAAGCCTTTTGGTTTTGGTTTTGGTTCGTGGCTCGAACGGCTGCTGTCGTTCCTTGCTATATCTCTATTAGACTTGACATTTTTAAAATGAGCAGATTGTAAATGGGCCACTGAGACTGATATGACGGCACTCCACTCTACATACTGTCAACTGCTAAGCTTCTCTCTCTCTCTCTCTCTCGAATGCGACAGTCCGCAACCAAATTGATATTATCACCCGGAGGCGCAGCCCGTCACTGGGTCTATGGACGAAGTCGTAACTACATGCAGTAGATAGTTTGGCTTCTCAATTAGCTTCCCGTCATTACTCCCTGGCTTGAGGACATGAGTCATTGTGCGTAAGTGAAGGTGTGATTTTTAAATTTGGGCACAAAAGCCATGGACGCATTTTGATTTGTAATGAATTTATTTGATCACATTGAAAGATTGCCGATTGTAAGAAAAGTACGTATATTTCAAATAACCGTTATCATTCAGATTGGAGCGGCTGTGGGCTAATGGTTTATGGTGGAAAAGTGTTGACTGTACTTTAGATAAAATACAACGACAGCGACGAATTCGTACACAATGCACGTTCGATAGACGATAGGAAAGAGTCAGAGAGAGAGAGAGAGAGAAAAGCTTTCAACAATTTTACTGGTACAGTAATAATGGAAGGAAAATTTTCCCTCGCCCAAACTAAATACATAAGACTTCTGAAACTCAAAAGTCAATCCAACGAGCAGCGGGCTCTGACTAGTGTTGTTGTTATTATTAACGGCAAAACCTAGCAATAGGACGTCCACATTTACATTCAGATTCAGATTAGAAATCCCACGAGAAGATAGTATATACGACACAATACGGTAGTAGGCAATGGGCATGCAACATGTAAATAAAAATCCAATGACATTTACAATTACAATTGCAGTCACAGATACAATTATTTATATTTTTTCTCTCTCTCTTTCTCTGTGGAACGCATGTGTGTTCAGTTAGCTCATTTGAGTTGAGTTCATACCACCGTTCTTTCTACTGTTTTTAATTTCGATATCAATTTACCATGCCAATGCAATAATGCTGCGTGCCCATGCCATCCGCTGCGCTAGCTGTCGCTATGTCGTTCAAGTAATGGCAGTTACATTTTTAAACTAGAAAATTAATTAAAGGTGAATACAATAAATAGTGAAGCATTGAGAGACTCCAAGAGATCTCCTTTTCACATTACATTATTGATAGGCAACGACGGACTGAGGACATTGTAATATTTAATTTTAAATTATAGCTAGTAGACACTTACGAGTGCGATTGCGGCGAGAGAGTTAAGATCTTTCAATAAAATAACAGAGTTAATTTTATTCCACTCTATATACATAGTGAACGTGTCAGATATAATTAGGGATGTATCCAGTCCCACCACGTACAATTACACACTGCCAAGGAATTAATAACCTCCAAGACAGTTGACAGTTCCAATTATGGTTGGAGCTCTCATTGTTGTGATTGAGAAAACTTTTGTGGGATTTTCAATTCATTCCTTTAATCAATGATCATTTAGTATTGTTGAGAGCACAGCGCATTTTCATTTTAGTAGGAGATAATTCAGTATCTGATCGGAAGGGATATTGTAGCAATCCGTATCATCGGTCGGTGCGCGACATGTCACTTTTTTCATTTTGAATTTGAATTTGATTTGATTTTACTTTTTGTTGTTTGTAGCTCCCTAGATTAGATACACCTATACAATGGGTACTTAAATATTTACTTATTTTTACGTACTGTTTTTATACTGTCATATAAAAATGATGACCACTAAGGCTCTGTCGCTGCATTATTTTTATTTATTTCGTTTCATTTAGCTTCGGCAGGAGTTGAAGACAAGGGAATTTCAACATTTAATTCGATATTGAACCCACAAACACTCCACGCTATCTGTATCTAATTTTCTAATTGTAGGTCTGTCTAAAATGCACTGTAAAAAAATCTTACATAATTCTAGCTACCTAGACATAGTTGCAGATCTCGATTTATTTAAACTTGCCTCGTAAGTTTAAAAAAAAATAAATGGCTTCACATTCCTTCCCGACGACTGGCATCAATCTGCCAGACAGACTGCATTTTAATGAAGTCGAGTATTTACTTCTCATTGAGCGACCGTTGCTTTTTTCACTGAGTTGCGTTGGTTTGCTTTGTGACTTGTGCTCTCTTGTTTTGTTTCGAATGACGGAAGATAAGCTGTTCTCAAGACACAATAGATAATAGAAACACATTTCCTAGAGTGATCTAATCTACACACGCAGTGCAGTGCAGTGCAGTGGCTATATAAATACTTTGGGTTTGGTATGCTTAGATAAAGGATCGCCGTCATCTTTGCTTTGCTTTGGTTTGGTCTGGTCTGGATTTGATTATGTGCCTAACTTTATACAGTAGTGGTAGCCACGACCAGACGACTGAAAATAAAATTCATCATTACCATCCCCATTAAATCTGTATTATTATTATTATTATTGTTGCCCTGCGTAGGTTATACCCAGTGCAGTTTACAAGGGGAAAGGGGCATATAGTAATCTGTAAAAATGAAACTGAAATGAAATATAAAAAATTGAAGGAATGAATGAATGATGAGTTGGCAGGAAACCAAACTAATGAGGGCAGAATTTTCAATAAGTGCACAGTAAGGGTCGTTGATTAAGTCGTGAACATTATAAATTTAACTGCCGATTATGTGTATATATACTGGCGACCGTGCATAGTGTATCTTACTAGTTAGAGCAGCATCATCATCAATCGTCAATCGTAGTAACCTAACCTGGAAAGCAAAAGTCGACTGTTGACTGTTAAGAATCAATCTTACTCTACTGATACGTATGTAGCTACCTCCTAAACACATGGTGACTGCATCGATGAAACAATAGCGCAGGTAATTTTTCTATCACTGATGATTACAATATTACAATGATACTGCTAACTAACTTGTTCCTGTGGAAAATGTACAATGCATTTTGTGTTAACAAGCATTTTTACAAACTCACAATCTTGTATCAGTTTCAGTGCAGAGACAAAGAAGCGGGTGTTCCCACGAATGACGAACTAGACTGGTGTGCAGAAGGAACTAAGCTGACGGGACATTATGATTATGACTAAGGAGGCATTTTTGCATTCCTATTTCTATTAGGCAGCCACTCAATATTTCAATGACGGATGTATGCATCGATTAAAGTGGCAATTAAAGACAGGATTTTTAAATCTTATATAAAAACAAAGCATCCCTTTCTTCATTTTTATTTTTATTATCGAACAATCCTTTTAGATTTAACATTATCTCTTTTTCGTAATGATACGAGCAGCCTTTTAAATTAGACGTACAAATAATGATAATAATATAATAAAGTTGTAGGAGTAGACGAAACATGGGTAATTATACCCTGTGGGACAATACAGTCAACAGTATGCACTCACTCAAACAATGCAGGAGCGTCACGCGCGTTTTCCTTCATGAATGCAGGGTTGTTTGTGGGTGCAGTGGGATTCCATAGGCATAGGTCATGGGAGTTGGAGGAATTTTATTTCATTAGGTTTTTTATTTTTCGAGAGTCTGCATGTCACAGTGACAATGACAAGAAAGGAAGTACAGAACTCATATATAAATTGTCTAAACTCTATTTGGGAGCGAAGACCAAGGGAAAAAAAGATGCTTGGAATCCTGTCACGCATCCGTAGAACAGACAGACACTATCAACTATAGTCACAACAATCTTTTATTTAGAATTTAGACCCAGATTAAAAAGTACCTAAGGTAAATAATTACATAAATAATATCCTGGAACAATTTAATTACCAGTCTTTTATGTATTAATTAACATAATGTTAGAATTAGAAATTACAGGGCTATTACGAAACATGTCATGTGATTACATAGGTAGCTGACCAAAAATGTTTGAGGGTGTGGAGTCCATTGCACGATTCTCTGTATTCTGTTACCTATGTAACAAGGAAGCTATTATGTACTGTATTCGATAATCTGTAGTATAGCAACAGTAACCATATAGTTTGGAGAGGAAAGTAAATAATCTGTTTACAGTAATTTTGGAAAATTATTTTAATGTCATATTTACTTGACGTTTGCGGACGCATTTGCATTTCTCTCTCTCTCTCTCTCTATTATAACTAAATTAAAACTGGACGAGAAAAATACAATTATTATCAAGTAAATGATTAACACTACACGGAGGTAGGGAGTTACTTCCCGTCATGGGCACTTCAAGGAAAACTCCTCTGTGCATGTCTCTGTACTACTAAGACTAATAGAATGAACTGTGTGGTGGTGGTCTGCGGTGGTCTATCTGTGTAGTCAATGCACAAGTTTATAATTATAATGTATGGTATTTTGACTTGTATTTTGTAGTTTCTATTTCCCCTCTTGTGGTTTACTCTTTGACTCGATGATATTTTCTGCACGACCATGAATGATCCAACATTTGCAAAGTATTTGGAGGATTTGGAGCGTATTATTATTGTTATTATTATGCATGAGACGTAATGGGATTCGGATGTGTCTATGGGTATTTATATTATGCATATATTTACGTAAATGGTAAATTAAAGAGAAATTTCCTTTGTGCTGGGGATCATATTACGCACACGCGCTCCGGACGGATGTAGCCACCACCACCACCACCATCGCATCATCGCATCGGGCTGAAATTTGAGAATAAAAGTTTGAGTTATGTTATTAGAGGACGAGAGAGGCTGACGAGAGTCCGATGAGCTATCTATCGTATTTTAATTATACTCTTCCCCGTGACAGGAAGTCTGGTGGAGGAAGGCTCAATGCTGGGCAAAAGTAGGGATGGAAATCATTATCCTCTACTCAGCACACATTTCGTATCTCGTGTGGGTAATGATGATGTGAAATCAGTTTAATGACACACACACACTCTCTGTGCTTGCGACTCCATTCTAATTCTATCTGCAGATGCTCCACCACCACCACCACAGTACATAGAGAATATTTTGATGGTGGTTCAGTGCAAAAGTCTATGCATAAATGTGTAATGTGTGGAACTGTGGAGCTAACTTGTAAGCTAACGATAAGTTACAGTCATACCCACACTTGCTATGCACAAAAGTAAAATTCTGTATCAGAATCAGAGCCGTACGTGCGCTCTTGCTCTTTCACTATGTATTAGGATTAGCATTAGCATTACAGTTTAAACTATGCTGAAATCCAGATGCGATTTTGTACGCATTTTGTTTCAATTACGTTAACTTTATTTGCTCATGTGCCTACTATCATCCGAGTATGCATGGTGAAGTACGTGCGTGTAGTATTACATACTGCTATGTGCAGCGATGATACATTTTTCTTCACATTTCGTCCGCTGGTAACCTGACACTGAAATCAGAGAGATTCTCAGTTCTCAGCTCTCATACTATGTATATCTACATACCTGTTTTTGCAGGAGATAGAGCGCTATAGATATACTTTGTGCCAGTATGACATGGTAATGGCAAAGCTCCCTTCACAACGAAGATCCTATAATCCTATCCGCTCTCATTTAGAAAGATGGACGTTGATGCATTGCACTACATTTACTGTGCGGCGGTCCTTATTAAATTTAAATATCACTAAAGTTGTAAGTCTCAGCTGCAGCAACTTACACAGAACACAACAGGGCTATCTCTCTAAAATCTAATGGAAAGTGCAAGTTCCTTTTCCAAACTGCTGTATTTCCTTGCTCACATCTTTAATGCGTATTCGTGGGTATAATAATATGTAGGTAGGTAGGTATCTCATTCAGCTCTTTGTAGTGAATGGACTGTAGGCTGTATTAGTGTGTACAGCTATGGTCTTAAGCCACAGACACGTAACTGTCATGGAAGAAATTAGATTTTCTGTCTTCAGGGTTTAGCCCTTTAAATACAGATAGGTAGCTGTACTGTGCGTACCTACCTACCTACCTTACCTACCAGCCTAACTATGTACCTTCATATATCATGTACCGTAAAGTGGTTGACATTGGATGGCTATATAGTTATATATCTGAGAAACAGTTAGGATATTCATTTTTTTTATAGTCTAGAAAAAAAATGAAAAGAAAAGTCAGATTATTTTCACGAGTCGTGATTCTCTCGCAACGACCACAGAAAAAAGTATATAGTTTACAGAGTATATAATATGTACTCGCCTTGCATTGCGGTCTCTTTATAGCACTTTATAATTGACATTTTTGCCTATATTATTATCTTATATATACTTTTTATTGGCCTCATACCTTTCGATTTTCCTCTAAAGTTTCAAGTCTCCCGTACGTATGTACATACATACGTACAAGCAATTTGATGCAATGTATGTACCTACCTACCTGTACCCCTAGTATAGGTATGCCTTGCATTGCACTTGTACTGTGGAGGCTTTGCTGTTTTTTTTTAATCTGCAGTGAAAGAAACTGATTTTACTACCAACATTATGGACGGTGTATGCTGCTGTCCGACAAAGACAATAAATATATGGACTTTTAGGATTTTTAAATGGCCTCAGCACTGAATACACTGTTCCACCGTTAGAAATCCATTAATTATTTAATTCCCATGATAACAATACAATGTGTAAGGAGGATAGACGGAAGGAAGGAAGCACATATAGCTTACAGGTAGCAAAAGTTTTTAAGTGGGAGCTTTTTGTTAATGTGCGAAAATTAAATTGAAATTCTGGTTCTATGGCATTTTCTAACGGGATCAAATTACATACAGACGTTTGGTCCGTTTAAAATTCAAAACAACTCTTAAAATGAATATCAGTAGCAAGGGGGGAATGTACGTATAAGGTGTACGGGGGTTGAAACTAGTTAATATTTGGTTTTCATTATGCATACCTACATACATTTTGCATCGGCAGGATACGGAATGACCTTTGTGAATAATTTTGCACTAAAAGCAAGTTTAACATTAGCCAAGATGATGATGATGATGATGGTAATGGCACTTACTTCAAAATTCAAAATAGAAAATTACCTATATGGTCGCATATATGCCTTAATTCAGTGGTAGTACCATAAATGTCAAAGGAATTTAATTTTTAACGCTTTTCAACACCCAAATTAGTTGACAGTTAAAAGTGCTTAAAATTACACTAGGGCAATGAGCATACATTTATTTAATGCCATCTGTAATGTTTCGGAATATTTAGGTAAAGCAGTTATATAGAGATGTACACAACAGAGTGAATTTTGTGAGTTCTGTTCCACATAAATAATGGACTTAATAATTGTTTGTTCAGCTTGCTCTTGGGGCAGTCAGCAATAAATAAATATTCGAGAGCTACAACTATGTACAGTCGCAGTCGGTCAATACTGTCACCTTGAAAAAGCACGTGACGCCGAAGAGTGTCCCGTGGATGGATGTAGACATTTGTGGCACACAAATGATGATTGAAAATAGGCACATACATAGGAATGTACGTACATAGCTGTCAGCATTGTAAGTGCACTGAGATAATAGGTTGGTATGCACTCAAACTTTTCAGTAATTTAAACGAATATTGTTTCACTTTTTTTAGGGTACGTTGTATGTATTCCATTTTATCTTTTATTTTAGTACAGAGAGTACAAGTACAGAATGCAAAGGGGCTTAAGTAATAATTTCGACAATGAACGAATAAACGAATCCCCCTTTAACTTGATGTCTGTCATCTGAATGAGATATCACCTTTTGAATTAAATGCACCCATTCGTTACTTACGTTCTATGCGTCTCTCTCTCAGAGTCAGTGTCTTAAAATAATTAGATTTGTGATTGGCATTGGTATACAAACTTACCTAGGCAGCTACCTACTACTACTTGGACACCCTTAAGTGATGAAATAGCCAGCACGGCGACAGAGACAGAGACATCGACAACACAATGCTTAGTAAGCATCTTATTTACTAGCTATAGTGGCAAACGCAAAGCTCTCCATTCATTCCCATTTAATAGCTTTACTTACCTACATTACAGTCGCTACCTTGCAGTGGTCAAAGACACTGGCATCTTAATTTCGTTGGGGGTAGAAACTCAAGAGACTAGGGCTACAGACGCAATGGTGATTACCTATATATTGGTACAGACCATTATTATCAGCTATAATTTATTATGCTAATTATAGTTTGGAAGAATGACAGTTTTACTATTGGTGACATGGACGATGTCACAAAGCACTTGCAATAATTCCTACGATTGCCATTTCTACATACATTGTTGTTCTTGACGATCTTGACGTTGGTCATTCTACCCAGTAACACTCAAGAGTAGAGTTACCTACCTACCTCTATTAATTGTTAATAGCTATTATGTAGGTACTATGTATGCATGCATATTGCTTACTGTAAAAATGTATGTAAATCTGAGGCTCATTGCATTAGATTATGTACGCATGGATCGGGACGAGACAAAGGGAAATCTGGCATGGATAATTGTGGCAGATGAGGGAGCTGCAAACTGAGAAATCTAGTTATTAGTTATTAGCCCCACTGTCTCTGCCCACGATAGATTGCTCATAATTGTGACATTGAATTAATAAACACTAAAACACTTTGAAGAAGTCTATTAGTTTAATTTTTTTCGGTCATTTACGATGCAATTATGGAGCATTGTACCTTCCCAGTCACTGACTTTCTTTATCACTACGCATTACTGACATACTGAATCCCATTTTGCACCCTGTGCTGTGTAAACAAAGAAGTGGAAACAAAGGGATATCTATTTACTATACTTATACTAATAAGTATTTGCAAAGCGCACTTCATTTTCAAAATGGTTATAAACTTTTAAGATGCAGCATTTAACATTTTTATGACCTATCATAATATTATAATGTTGTCTCTTGAAAGATGTTGTATTCAAATTTTGTATACATTTTTTTTTGCTGTAGGCTAGATACTTGCACTTTGTACCTATCGGTATACTGATATATACATACATGCATGATTGCTACGTGTGAGTGAGGACATAATTTGTGCATTGATTTTCGGAACAAAGGCTGTCTGCACAAGGCACAATTAATATCATTATAAAATTAAATTAAATTGTAAATTACTCCAATTCAATTTATGCTAAATTAATCAGATTATTAATGAAGGACGCCAAAAAAGGAAATAAAAGAGCAAACCCATTTGTAGATTTTAATATGCCTGTATGCTTCTTGTGAGCTTTTGTCAAAATTTGTAAATTGTTTGTATCAATGGCAAAGCTAGGTGCATGGTAATTGTCTGCTATCTGTATACCTATCCCTCAGGGGAATTATAAAATAGCCGATTTCCAATTTGAATTCTGCTGACCTGTCAGGCCTGCCAGTGCCACCCCATTTCACAAAATGTGAAAAGTGATCTCACCCTTCGCATTGACTATGATTACATGTGAATTTGCCATTACAGTCACTCAGCATAGATGTATGGATATTTTTAATCAGTTCTTACACTTGGATTTGAATTTTGTACAGATATTGAAAATTGCTTAGCTAATAGAGGTGAAATAATGAACATGGGTGCCTGCATAGCATAACGTATTACGTAGACACCTAACCAAATGGAATTCATTCACTGCCAGTAGTACTGAGTAAAGAATACCTACCCAAGTATTGAAGAAACACACTTTCCTCCATTTCCACTTAATTTTGGCAGACACACTTACAGAACGGAATGAATAAAATTATGACAGTTTCATCTGTTGATTAGCAAGTAATAAAAAAAATTAATGAAGAACTCATGAAAAAAAAAGTTACCTAACTTGACGAGCAACAGTGTGCCAACGTCTTACTTCTTTTTTGTCTTACTACTTTACATTGCAAAACTGACACGCTTAAATTTGCATAACATTATGAGTTCTGCAGAAGAGCTTAAAAATCTAATGGTTAAAAATTTATTCACTATTTTAGACGCATAGCTATAACAAAAAGACAAAATATAGGTAATTTTACTGTGCTTCTACAGATCAGATACCAGCTAGCACTCGAATTCTCTTTAGAACATTGAACAAACTCGTGTCTGCCTTGACAGTCTTTGATTTTATTTAAATTACAGTATATTTGAATATTCCAATTATAAGTCAAATATGTAATTATAGCACAACTGGAGATGGTAGTTGTTGACATTATGAAATCAAAATTGCGAGTAAAATCCCTCAAAAAAAAAATAATGGGCATTCCATCTTGAGGCGGAGTAAAGACGAAAGATCAACAACACACAGGCTTCAAGACAATAAACAGGCGATAAATACGATAAATTTAAGATTAAAAAAGCGGCATGTAATTATGAATTTATGTGCAAGACAATAGATAAGATGGACGCACCTTGCCTTGAGATGCCTTGTAGTTAGATAAACAGAGAGGAGAGAGAGAGAGAGAAGGAAAAAAATGTGTTGAGTTTAGCACACATTTTACAGATAGCGCACGTTTCCATTGTGTCTACATACATAGATTAGTGTCGGTACCTACTTACCTGCAGTATGTAGTAAGACTGGACGTGGTGGTCGTGTGTTGCAGTTTTACGATTTGAGTCTTGAGTCATTTCAAAACTATGACTATGACATCAAAGGAGATCAAGTCTCGGAGTGAGGCTTAGCTTACTGCCTTACTGCATATCGTTAGCCCGGCATGATTGGAAATTGTAATATGTAAGAAGAAAAAAAAATTACGCTACTTGCAATTAGTAGTCCATTGCCATTTTGTTTGATTTTTGAGTCTGCAGGTATATGTTGTATGTATGTAGCTGTCCGTCCGTAGTAATAAGGCGGGTCTAGTGCTGGTCTGGACTGACGATGAGTGAGTGAGTGACTGACTGACTGAATAAGTAAACAAAGTCAAGTGAGCAAAGGAGAAGTAAGGAGTTTATTGATACGATTAGGATTACAAAAGAAACAGCAATCTTTGAATTATAGCTTCCTTCACAATCCATGCAGGCAATGGCTCAGCTCTACTTGAAGGAATCAAACTACTTTATAATATTGTGATGAGAGGGACGTACACAATGCATGGATCTCAAATATATGGTATGTATATAGCATTCACTAGTAAACTGAAACTTTAGACTCGTCTTTACACCTTCATATCCAGCCTAGTCATGGGGATTATTACAACGTACTCTGTATCTGTCTATCTATTGGGGTTATCAATGAGATGCAATGGAAGTCTAATTTCTGAGAGAAGTTGCACTCACTTCAACGCTGCTGTCTATTGAATGAATCTGAATCCATCCAGTCCATCCTAATCTCCTCCATCCCACATTCTGGGTCCCTGCAAGTAATTGCATGCCTACGTCAATAATGGGATACAGTAAGGATGGTCCAAACATAAAATACGCCTGAAACAGATGTAACAATAACAATAACGCATGTAATACAATAAAAATTAAAATGCTAGTTCTCTAAGCTATAGGTAAAGACCCAGTAGTGTCAGCTGACTGTGCTGTATGTTATCACTCAATCATCGTCAGTAGCAGTAGCAGCATGGCTGCACTCAGCTGCATTGCACCGTGAGGTAATGAGACTGCTAGTCTCAAGTGTAATAATGTAAAGTTTTGTGGGCCCGTCACTGGGACTAATGTAAGACGGCTCTGCATATGTGTAGGTAATTGACTGCACATTTTATGGTTACTGTACTTACTGTTGTTACCTTGTTGTTTTTGTTTCACTTTGATTTTTTGGGCTACCACAAGAAAATATTGCATTGAGTAAGTAATCCAGTGGAATGGGCAATGTGGTGAGGTAAGTGTGAGCGAGATGAGATGGAGTTACACATTGGATGTACTGTACTGATATAATGGTCGGTCCTCCATTATATTATTATTGTGACTGTGTCAAAAACACTCTCGAATCTGGTTTCAACCCAAAGCATGTCAGGTGGACTTAATTTCTATATTCCTTGGGCTATAGCACTGCACTGATGCTTAGGAACTAAGCAGAAACGACCGAGACAAGTCAGCTCTGTTCTATATAAGCATCGGCAGTCGTCCAACTTACGATTAGAAAGCAATCATACAAATTATGGATTGACTGAGACGCTGCAAGTCAAACGTGTGTGTGCTTCACTCTCATCACTTCTGATTTGTTTTTTGATGACAGATCCCGTCAATCTCCTCCTTCGGTCCCTGTCATTCAATTCAGTCAACAACTCTCTGTACTTATCAGTAGGTTGGATCTTGGAATTGAGTTTTTTTTGAGCATATAATAATAATTTAATAGCAATTTCCTTTAATAATCTTGGACAGACTACAGATCGAGAACTCGTAGACTTCTTGGGGAAAATCTTCTTTTCAGCTGTGTTCGATTTAAATGAGTTGAGCTGAATAAAGCGACCAATTTGTATGTGTCGTTGTGTATTAGTACAGACGAGACGGAGCAACTTACATCACTGAACCAACGCCAAGTGGGGAGCGTGGTCGTGTGTGTGGGCTACATGAGGATTTATTCAAGATGTTCTGTATCAATCCATTCCAATTGTTTGCACGTAAGTAAGTGCAATGTCCTAAGCATACGAACGTCCCCACAGTCCCAGTAATCTGTCCAATAAAGTACTTACTAAAGTGGTATACAATGTGTATACTTACCTGGGAACGGGTTTGAAAACTAGCAAGTAAGGAGCTATTGGTTTTGAAAAGGTGTTTGAAATCCAGGACAAAGCCACTTAGTGCACTAAAGCACTCTGCTCTGTGCACTGTTGTTGGTGTGAGCCACTATTCTTTATTATTCGCTTGTACTACATTCATTGAATCCAAGCCTTGGTTTCAAATCCAAATTGTATTTATTTTTGGGGTTTCCTTCTATTCTCTTTGAGTCTGTCATTGTGTTGTGTACAGTTCTATACTCAATCCGGTAGAAACTCAACTCATTGAGTGGATGTATAGCAGCACACACACTATTTCATGAGTAGTAGCTATACAGCTATATACCTATGTATGTATGTGCCTGTCTGTGAGTCAAACTGACTAGGGAGGGATTAGAAATAGAAACGCTTCTTTATCATCCCAAAAGCCAAAAGTTGGCGATACAGCAAAATAAAAACGAGTCACACAAACGGAAGAGCATTATTCCTTTGTCCTTAAAAGTAGTTGCACAGGGCTATCATAATAAAGTGAATGACAAAGAACCAACTTCCAAGTTCCCAAGTCCCAATCCCAATTGACTATCGGCCACAAGAAATCGACACAGAAATTCACTGGCAATGACAATTAATGCCTTCCACAATAAAAATCAATCGTGTTAAAAATTCAGTTTTACAACTGGGACCTCTAAGTACATCTTCATTCTTCCCACGTCATAAATCTTTTCCAATACTAGAAATGTCCATGCCAACTGCAACAGCAAGATTTCCACAAATGAGAAGTGACAAATCTACATATCTACAGAAAATAAAAAAAAATAAAACATTTGCTTTTAAATATTGTAATTAGTTGCTTACACAATTAGTATGGAGTCTGCATCATCTTTCGGACACTTTCTAACAGGGTCAAGGGAAGGTTTTTGGCCTACATTCTCAATTGAGTCGAGAGAGAAAAAAAATTCTAGCATTAAAGACAGGTATACAGAGTGTGTGTATGCTGGGAGGCTGTGCTGTGGAGCTTACAGCTTTAAACTTACTGCTCACTACTTAGGTGGGGTATGTATATATATGCAGAGCCCTCGGTAAGCTCCTACTTGAAGAGTTTCTTCTATTTTATAGATTCTCCTTTGCTCCTTTGAGTCGCAGTGGAACGTGAGCGTGAGCGTGAACGCAAAGTACCATGCTGTAGCAAATAGTACAACTCGTACTCTTTATCTGTTCCTACAAATACTAGAAATATTTTCTTCGCAGGTGGTTGGTTGTAAAAAGTAAAAAGGAAATTCATGGGTATGTCTTCTACTTGCTCAGTTGTTCAGTGACTGAAGGAGTACTGGTAATAAGACTGTAGATAGATAGATATTTTTTTTTCCGAAATCCATTATACAAGCAGAGAGCTAGAGAGATAGTGGTCATGTGTCATAGAAAGGATTTGGCGACAGTCACAAATACCTTTTATGCATCCCTGTACCCATCAATCGGTGGTTTTTTAATAACTTGGCTCGAGCAGACCGCGTTCACTATATGATCAGGATTTCCAATCTTACCTACTCAGATGCTACATGAGTATTTAATCAATGCAAACAAGAAAGAACAGACTCGTTCCACTTGCAGTGTAGATCTCCTCTCCTGTATCTTATCCATCAGACATCACCGCCAATATTTACATCTGCCAAACTGAGCTGAATGGCCGCTGTCTGCGTTGCATCCAAAAGGTTCAATTGTCGATCTCCCTGCAGTCTCTCTGCACACATTGTTCCTTTGTACTTAGCAGTACGAGTATGCATGTACATACACTCAAACTATCATGCACTGTGCCATCATGGCTTGAGGCGAACCTGCTGAGGAAAAAAAAGGCAATGTTTTTAATCACAGTAATGGACTCGTAGGAAAAATAACAGGATTCTATCTCTCACTCCCTGACATTTAGATGCCTATGTATTCCGAGTATCAGAGTAAAAGTTGCGAGGGCTAAAAATAAATAATGTATCTTTTCAATATCATGTCCACAAGTATTTACATTGACGGAGGCAATTCCTAGGCTTTGACTTGGGATTGGGACTGGTACAATGTAGTGTAATGTAGTACGTATGTAGCTACTACTACCTTGACTTTGGCTTTGAGCTCCGCAGCTATACTGATACAAAGGTGGACGACTCCCTCCCTGCTTATGCACTCACTGTGTGTGTCTTTGCAGTGAGAAAATAAGTAATCGATAATAATAATTTCAAATGATGGACGAGTTTGAGGTGCTCTGGGAATTCATTTCCGGCAAATCAAATGCACTTGATGATACTATCTGAAGAAAGGAAACGAGGAGCTGAGAGAATCAAAATAAAATATTACTTTTCAATGCTCCCTTTCCCGTTCTTCCACTATTCTGTGAGAGTCCAAGGCACTCCGTGTGGGTAGCGGAGTGGCTGGCTGGCTGGCTAGCTTTAATGCATGAAATGGAATTGCATTGCAAATTGCAAATTGCAATGCGCAGTGTTGAGAGAGACACAATCCCCCAATTCTCCTTGCGTCTGTACTCTTTCTGGGATGTTTAACTGTTAACCTGCACCAGAACCAGAACTAGAACCAGAGCCAGCACCAGGCCAAGCAGAGGTATTACAGTACTTACTCAGCTAGGATCTACGGCTATTATATATACTTACATATATATTTGTACCTATATACCTATACTTACATAGTATATCTTTAATTTCAAATTCAAAAAACCAAGAGTAGTCCAAGTCCGTCGTAGTGAGTCCGTCGCTGACTTGGCTTATAGGATGGCAGACGGTCATGTAAATGATGGAAAAAAAACCCTAGGATGGAAAACAAAGCTTGGCGAAACTTTCGCTTTCTTCTTCACGGGCAAAGGCAAACATGGCTACCACTACGTATACATACCTAAGGCAATCGGATTCCCACGTCAGGTATACGTATGGGCATATCTGTATGTAGTGGTATAGGCGCAATCTCCATATACATTGTAGGCATTAGGCAAACTCACTAGTCAGACGTTGTTAGTTCTCTTTCTCTCCCGTCCTTCCCTGTAAGAAATCATAGGAAAAGCGTCTAGAGTTGCAAATATAAACGGATATGCCTGCTATACAGAGTGCGTATCTTATTCCGTGGCGGACTAATTCTTTGACTGTGTGATATCTGTATTGGGTGGCTACATGTATGTTGTTTGATTGTGTTATTTTATCCTTATCAGGGATTACATATCTCCTGACATAAAATGCGAAATGGTCATCAAGAAGTGATTACTTTATATCAAAGGGTGGCATAGGTCGCACACTTGCATACTGCTGTATCCCAACAAAGTATGATTTTTAGTGTGTTGAGAGAGTTAAGGAGTTCCCACGCGAGGGAGTTCACCCAGCCAAAG
The DNA here is from genome assembly GCA_034695205.1 of Dicyrtoma fusca. Taxonomy (NCBI): domain Eukaryota; kingdom Metazoa; phylum Arthropoda; class Collembola; order Symphypleona; family Dicyrtomidae; genus Dicyrtoma; species Dicyrtoma fusca. The sequence continues at coordinate 2,213 of JAQFZC010000680.1, read as the reverse complement.
AACGTCACCTGCCTCAACTCTGACACGAGCTCTTTGATGTTTCCTTTGTACACTCTGGTTGAGGCCTGCCTTTGCCTTTGATCGTTGGTATGGTTATGGTCATTATGATATCTTTTTATATGATGTAGTAGTCGTTTTTTTATGGTGTGGCGACCATTGCATTCTGCATTTTTGTAATTCATCATTAGTGTAAGAGTCGTGTGATAGGGATATCTGACAGGGGGTATCTAGTATCTAAATACAACGCTGGGTCGAGGTTTAGATTTTTTCCTTACTAAATCAAGATTTCAAAGCATTCTTAAACAGCATGTACGTGCCTATGGACATTTATTGTTTATTACACTGCACTGCACTACTGCAACCTCCATGTACACAATCCTCCATTGCTACTACTCTGCGTAGGAATAACTTTGTATATAATTATGAGTGGCATTTATTAAAGACGTGGTGTGTGTGTGTGTCTGTAGTATGATCTAGATACAAGATACCTATGTAGTTAGCATTGCATCAAGATTCCTAGAGAAATGCAATGTTCTCTAAACTCTCAAAGGATCGTGTTCCTCAATTTTATGTGAGTTGAATCAAGGCGGAATTAAATAAAATGTACCTAATTTCTGCCTTGCAGTGGAAAAAGAGCTCTACTATCTTGAAGGAGATAAAAATGAATGATGTATTTCATTCAGAGCTATTATACTTGCAAAGCTATTTATATACACGGTATTAGAACTATATAATATACAGAAATAAAGCAAGTCTTATAGTATTTACAATACAAGAGTGGACTTTTACTGATAAATCCTGCCTGGACGCATGAATCCAAAGTAAGCTTTGACTCTTGATTTTTTTTTTCATGGGGGAAAATGGAAGCTTGTGCATTTCAAATAGACATTGACTCTGGCTGTGATAAGTATTTTAACAGTAAATCATGTCACGCTTTGTTATTATTATGCATTTTCCATGCACACAGTGGTAGTAGCCAGTGCCATAGTACAGCTATCACAATCACAATAAAATCAAATTCAAGAGCAAACTATTATAATTTAAAATTCTCTCGCAGATCCGGAATTTATTTACCTCCGGCAATGGCTAATCCTAATACACTCTGCATCCTAAAAACAAGGATTCATTACTTGCGATTAGTAGACGGTAGTTTTTGTAAAGCTGAATAATTCGTTTTTCTTTTTTGTTTTGTTTTGTTTTTCCTTTGCCCTTTAAATCTTGCAAGATTTGAAATCCAAGTCTCAACTGTGGCCATTAGACGCTGCTAACTTCTCCTTTGATAAGTATAAATTGTACACGTAGATTATTTTAACTTGTACTTTTGATTCTCTTGAGTGCTTCCCAAACCAACTTATTATTACTCAGATGGGGGATATCAACCTGCCACGCTTGAGCCTTCTGACACACATACAATACAAATATAACAAATCTGAAATCATTCATACGTTGGACTGGTCTGCCCTTGTCCTTAATAATCAAACTTGTATAAAAAAATGCCTTTAGTAATGTATATAGCCGGATAAAAGCACTTACTTGATACGTTATTTCATGCATTTAAGTTGTAGCTGAAACTTTGACTTTGGAATTATTATTATTATGATGATGATTGTTTTTGATGGCAGGAGCCCAGCTACAGTATATATGTAGCATACTAGCTATGCCTACTAAAATGTATGCAAAAATAATGTTGAAGCTAAATTAACAAGCAATAAAATATAGGACTTCGACTGGTGGCAGTTTAGCAAGTAAATAGCTTGAATGGTCACAATTTTGAAATAAATCTACGATTAATGATACACGTGTATAGAATCACTTACTAGTATAGTAGTTTAAATGAGTCTCTGAAAAAAATTTATTTATCGTCGACAGATGGAAGGTAGTCGATAGGATTGTAAATTGAAATTGTCAAGTTAGTTTTTGAAGTGTGTATATTATTATGTACCTTATTAGTCTCTGTTGTGCTGCTATCTGAGACAAGGTAGGAATAATTTTCTCATTTCTGTAGAAAAAAAAATTATTTAAGGCAGCACAGCAGAAGGCAGAAGGCAGAATGCAGAAGGAGATTAGAACGTTTAGAGACGTTTACAAGTATAAAGTGAGAAGCCGATTTTCTAGCTTTTGCCTCACATTGGATTTCATTGACTTACCGTTATCCTTCAATCACATCACCATCATCATCATCATTATCGTCATTTGAACCAGTCATTCAGAAA
>JAQFZC010000679.1:0-43214 GCA_034695205.1 Dicyrtoma fusca | reverse complement strand
CGAATGGTGTATAACATGATACAGATTGAACAAAAACTCTAGTTTGCACTAAATTATGTCGATACTTTAGTAACAATGAAGAGAAGTAGAACTGATTTAGTGCCTTGCGGCACTCGGAAATATTGAAATATAAATTAATAAAATCAAAAACAAGGGGCGTAGCCCCTTGTTTTTTAGCTCCTAATTGGTCTCTTACAGACCATTGGCCTACGGGTAACTTTGCAATACATTCGGCAAACACCCGCCAAGTATTGGTGCACTTTCTTGAAAAGACAGAAATAAGTATGTATAAGGTAATGCAGACGACGTCCAATAAGGAATACATGTGTGTACATACTAAAACCACTAAATCGCGATTTTGAACCTGAAGATGCCGACATACTCGTGGCTACCTTTTCGTTTTCTAGATCTACTTTTTAAGGGCTTCACAAAGGTGTATTACATGTTCGTGTAACACTATTTTTAATTTTTTGCTCTAATTATGGGAGAATATAGAAATAACATCGTCGATTTGTCATTGTTTAGACATTATGCTATACTTCTGTAACCTAAAATAATAATCCGGAATACTCGTGGGGCAAATTATTGTAAAACTGATGACCGTCTTAGCAGATCTATTGGAGTAATTTTTCGACGAAGCTGTTCCCATTAGTCACAAAAGCAGGCTTTATACCAAAGTAAGTACTTAGGATCATAATTCACAGGTCCAATATTTACTACAATGGGTCACCCGCCTTTTATATGGACAAATGCTTTTGTGTTACCGATGTGACCGCCTTATTCTCTTCTAAAATTCATATTTTAGGAGTCCCCGCACTACGTTTATTTCATTGAAATCGAATAGTAAACGTCACGAGTGAATTTTAAGATTTATTTTCTGCGCCATTTAAAATAAAAGAGCCGTGAGCTGTGCACGGAGACGGACAAAGGGCTACTATCTGTCGTGAGAGCTGGAGGCAAGCGCAACAAAGCTCACTGAACAGCAGTAAATTTTGAAGTCGACCAGCGTAGGAAACAATGGTAGTGATGTAATTGCGACGTTTTGCCAAAAAGTTTTACCAAAGCGTTACTTTAGCTAAACAGCTGTTAAGGAATTGGGGATATACGTCACTTTGCATCTTATACATCAACATGTAAGTATCTAACGGATCTAAAGGTGTATAACTGCGGGTACTACTGGGTGCATACAAGAATGTAAATACCTTTGCTACCAGGTATTATGTACTGGGTGGGCTGGTTGGTGGAGCGGAGATGAGGTTAGATATGAACTCTCTTTTGGCGGAGTTGAGAACATGTGTCATCCGGTTTGGCAGTAAGCATAGAGTCAAGTAACATCCTTCCATGCAAGTTTTGTCGGTTCTTAGAAAGAAGTTCATTGAGTTCAGCCATCAATTATCCATTTATATGTACGTTAATGTGTTACCTCCATGTTCAGTCTCCTGGCTGCTGCCGGTGTCGTCGAGGTGGGAAGTTGAGCTCTGCTGCAGAGTTTTCATTTATTCAATGCTCTGCTCCATGTATGTACATATGTAGGGTGTGTATGATGAGTCCTCTCTTTGCATGATGCAAGAAGGAGGCATCTAATCTGCTTTTCGATTTCAGTCTTTCAGCCCGATATTTTCCGAGAGAAATCTAGTTACTACTTTGTCGTTCAGACTATGGGAGTAGAAAATGTACCGTATTACTGCACCGGCTAGAATTGCTCTCAAATTTTCTACGAAGGAATATTTAAAATATAATATATTGTTACTGAGTACCTACTTTTTTCCCTGGCATGCACATACATTCATGGCTCCTGATATGAAGGTATACTTTACAGTCCCTATTTGTGTACTCCTGTGCTTCTCTTCTCCAGTTTAAGGCGGTACTTACAGCGGAGTAGAGTTTACAGGAAATAGAAAAACTTTAGTGTTCTTACAGGGGAAAATACGTCTTCTTTCCGTTAAACCAATTTTCAATGTTCTGTCTTTGAGAAACTTGTTTACTTTCTCTTGTTTATCTCCCCAGAATTACTACCCATACTTTGGTGACTGTCTATTGGATTATTTCCATATGCTATGAGGAACTTCAAAAATTGGGTTTCAAAGCATTTGGATATTTATTTTTTAGACGATTCCATCCCTTTGCACAACAAGATTAGAAGGTCAGAAAAATTGGATGAGGGGAGGGAAAGAGAGAGAGAGAGAGCGAGGAGAAAGCTAGTACAGGGGCAAAATTTTAGACTAGTGTCCCTGTGTGTTGACTGCTGTGTCCCATAATTACATTGTTGGGTGACGATGACGGTTGTCAACGCGTTTTTGTCTGGCGTGACTTCCACTTCCGCTCCAATCGCACCCGCCCAATCTCTTTAAAGTCATAACGACGTCAAGGACGGTAACGATGATGATGCCGACGCCTTCTGGACTCGTCCTGCTTGCAGATGATGAAAATTACAGTGTTCCATTGTGTTGCTCTGCCTTGTTTACAGCTCCTGGCTTCCAGTGTAGTGCACTTCTTTGCTTTGCACTGCAGTAGTATGGAGACTAAGAGGGAGACGAAGACATGGAGTCCATTTATGATAATGCATTTAGTTTTTGTCACTGAAAAGCCTTTCTCATCGCTGAATATTTTCTAGCATTTTGCATAATAATATTTGCACATTATACTGTCAGACGGTGTCATGTCGTGGATTTATCATTAGTATTCACATTTGCATAGTAATATAAATTTCTCCGACTATCTGTATATTGTGTAGCTCCACGGACTCTCTAGTGTCGAAGGTCATAGCTCATAGCAGTAGCTCATGGTGATGACACGTCGAGGATCCGACGTAATGAGGTGGAAAGTGGGTGGATTTTTCAACATCATTGCTTGGGATTCCAATTAGGTTTGAATTACTTTGAGACAAAAATTTAATTGCCCATGGAAGGGAAGGTATTTCCTTTTATGTTTAATTTTACAAGTAGTCGATTTTTCCATTTCTCAAACAGCAGCCCCGTAAACAATGCACATTTCCGAATTCAAACATTGGATTATAGACCCTCGTAGGAGGATTAAGCGAGACTGTAATGCTCTACCCTCCTCGGCGCCTCTGTTTTCCTTCGTTCTACGCACTCCACTCACTCCAGTTCTGCTCTGGGCTGTCTGTGTGTTGTTGTTATTCCGTTGGTGGGAAACGAGCTTCGTACAAATCTTGAGCTCCATGTGAAAGTCTAATGTAATTTAAAAAATCCTTTATTTCCACTTTCAACTGCTTTACAATTAGCTCCAGGCCTTTATTCTTCCCTTCTGGTTTGGAAGGACGGGGAAATACGAAAATTCTCCTCTGCTCTCTTGCCACTTTCCATGATCATGATCAGCTCTGTATAAACTGTATAGACGGTTAGACTTAAATCCATAAACAACGCAACCTAGAGCCCCTCCAGTCGTTTTTCCTGGGATCTATGATACTTTTGATTTACTAATGATTTTCCCTGAAGGCAAAGCGAATTGGTTTTTGAACCACACCGAGTGCGGCGGGAGAGAAGAAAAAGACATTGATTTTTAAGAGATGGTAGAGTATGCATACAACGAGTATATGTACGTAGTAGCTCCATATGTAAGTATACCACCTTACGTTTGTGAAGGCTGTACAAATGTACAGAAATTAAATTGATAATAAATGGAGAAGATAAACATTCTCTAAATCCCTCTCCATTAATTTTGCTTTACTTAGGCAAACATCTTTACACGCTTTCACAGTAATAATCCATTCTACTTGGAAGATTAAGGAAAGTAGCTCTTGAAACTTTTGTTTTTGTCTATGGTATAGGAGGGATGAGCCTTTTACGGAGAACGGTTAGGCAGGGCAATTCAAACTGTATGCGTGGGTAGGGACTGAAGTCACTTGACGCTTTGCGGAGAAATCCTATTTATTCGATTCTTTTTTTCTTTATATTTACTCTTTTTTCATATATAATGCATAGATGGAAGAAAACTAGAACGGCCAACTTGAGCGATGTTTTCTTGCCTTGAACAAAGCTTAGTGAGCTCCAGTCCATAGCTACATACATAGAAACTGCTTTTGATCTAACGTCATTTCCCAAGAAAATATATCTTCCGCTTATAGCTCCCCAGTAATAGCAGTGTAACAGATATTATGTGAGAAAATTGAGATTAGACAATAGGCCCCTGATGCATTTATCGTATGTACTGGCTGTAAAAGTTTTACTTTCCCAACAATTTTTAAACATTATCAAGCGTAGCAGGAGGTGGGCAAGCTTATGATCCCAGATTAGCGAAAGCATGGCTAAGCAAAAAATACATTTTTTGCGATCCTTTCATAAAGAGCCTCTAGAAGAACAATCTCCTCCGATGTATTTCATCAGCTTTTAATATCCTTTGGTTATTTAAGGTTGGGAAAGTTTATACGGAATGTGAGATCGAGGCTAAAACTATATATCTGTAGGTATACTATCTGTACATTGTGGATGTGTGGAGGATTGTGGGTCATCTTTGACATTTGTCGGTACTTTCACTCCAAGAAGTGAAAGTAGTGATGGAAGGGCATAGGAATTGTTGAGGTCACGTCATTCACGTCCCTCCTGTTTTTTATTGTGACGTACCTCCACCTGCCTATCGCCCCTATACTATTGAAGGGACAGGAATTTGGAAAGTCAGGAGAGTCTATATTAACTTCTACTGTGCTCTCTGTTACGTGTGTGTTGTCTAATCCGGCAGTCCCTGTCATCTCATCAGGATGAGAAGCAAGTTGGAGGGAAATGAATGATCTGGTGACATCCTAAATTCTTTATTGCAAATTTTACAAGCAACGTAGGATGCTCCCCATAAAATATTATCGATTTTCCTCCTACAAAAAATTCCATGTCATGTGATGTGGAACACAGTGACAATACTTCTTGGAATATTACCGCATTCGAATATTACATCGACAGGCCTCCACAAACTTAGCTGGGGAAGGAAATTCAAAAACTGACACAGTATATGACAAACCAAAAACTAGTACCGGTAACTGGTAATTTAATAGTTCCCACTGCAATGGCTCCTTTTGTAATATTACACAAAAGATGAAAGGATTGTAGCGAGTTACATTGAATGCACCTCATTAGCTACTTTTATATACATTCTATGTATGCAATTAGATCATGTGGCCACCATCCTTTCCTTGCATCAAATCTGTGACTTGCACAGTTGCATAATACTACCTGCTTAGAGACGTGGGATGTGATGGAAGGATAGTAGTATGTGGCCTTACGTGAATTCATATGTGCTCCATGCCCTGATACATACCTGCTGTATTTCGGGTGGAAGATGATTATACTTTTATCCGTGGAAGAAGGTGAGGTTGTCAGCTTTTGAAAACTACCGCAAGGATGGATAATGGATGGACTGTTTCAAGAATATTAATTCTTGGAATGGAATGGAATGGAATGGATCCGTATGGGGGATATATGGATGTCGACTACATATTATATAAAGCTTTAAACTACGCCTTGGGCGAACAAGGATTTTCTGAAAGCATAAACCGTCGTGGATGAAGCTTTCTTTCTTACTGAATATTCTGAACAAAGGCTGTACTAAGCGTGAAGTAACAGGAAGATAGTAACTAGCAATGTCACCAGCAGACGACAGTTGGGTCTAATGGATACGGTTAGTGGTCAAATGATACACGTACTGCCATTAGTGCTCCGCTCATCAAATGTGTGGCTGACACGGATCGACATTCCTTTGAAATTGAATGCTTCACCAAACTTTGTTTTTTCTTCACTGTCAGCCCCTACACCATGTTTAGACTTTATTTTACCGTATTATGCAACACATCATATTTATCCTGGTGCAACACCAACACTAACCCACCAAATGAGCGGGGAAGAAGCATTTGCATGTACCTATGTATGGTTTGTGCAGTAATGTTCGGGCCACTATAACTACGTCGTCTTCATCCGGGTCTTTGCCCCGTACATAAATGGCTGCACCGCCAGATTGCAAGGGCCTGGCGTATATTTATGCGCCACAATAGAGCTGTTAATAAATCCAGCATAAAAGACAACATCCCATGGATTTATGCATTAATGAGATTTAGCTTTAAACTGGCTGGCGTCTGATAGGTGATAACTGAAGGGAAATACTCAATGGAATTAGAGGAGAGCTGATCGTCTCATAGCATGCATAATTTGGACTAGGACCACAAGGAATCTGCGTGGAGCGATTGATGCTCTCCACGACAGTACAGATTACATCCGTACGACGGATTCGGGGACAAAATCGCATAACCAAAATCGAGTGGGACGAAACCGTGTGATATGAAATCGCGTGGACAAAATCGTGTGTACAAAATCGCGTGTGGACGAAATTGCGTGGGGGTAATATAATGTGGGAATTCGTAAGGTCTAAAAACCTTGCTATTTTTGATGTTCTTGAATAATTGTGATGGCCCTTAAAGGCGCCGTTGGTTAATCATTAAAAACATGTTCTTCTGAAAGGTATAAAAACGAAGGTAAAAAATTAGGTAACAAGGTATTAACGATTGAATATGTAACCAATTACAATCAGTTGAGTAGTATTTGGGAAACATTCTAGCTTTGTTTTGTATTTAATTGCGTGGGCTGTTCTAGTTAGAGATCGTATTTTCTACAGATTCAAGGTTTTTTGATACTCGAAAACTAAATATTTGATATTTGATCTTCAGTTCAAATACCAATACGTATTTGAAACCAACCGACCGGTTCAATACTTGATCATTTGAGTTATTCGAGTGTCGAAGCCTAACAGTAAGTAACAATACATTAAAGAGTTTAAACGCAAGTTACGAGTTAAACATGTTAGTTTTAATTCTTTGTGTCCGTCACCCATGTGTAACCTGGCTCCAACTGAACCTTTAATTTTAAAATTAATAATAGTTAACCTTGTTACTGAATATGGCAGTCAATTACACGGAGTTGGTGTACGGAGAGCTTATGAAAGTCTAAGTGGGTATTTATGCATATTGGCAATGAATACAAACAACCTACGCTGAGTTATCACAACGATTTCATGTACCTAAATGTGTCATAACCTTTTATCGCGTGCTTTCTTGAACCGTGTTGTAAGATAATGAATTTGTAAAAGATTTTGACATATTAGCCATGCTGTTAATTTTAATAATATCCTTTGAAAACCCTACTCTAGTAAGTCTGTCATAAGCTCTTAAGGAGTCGTGCAAATATGACACAACGCTTAAAAAGGAAACTTTGGGTTACCAATTTTTGTAATGCAAAATCGCGTCCCATGTCTATAAAGATACTGTTTACAGAATTATGCCCTCACGCGATTTTGTCCACGCGATTTGGTAGTCCGTACGCGATTACGTCTGCGCGATTTTGGTCACGCGATTTGGTCTCGTTACCTTACAATGCATTAATAGACGTTACTTTAATTGAAAAATTGCTGCATCCCATTAGATAGGGAATGGGAGTAACAGTAAGATACCTTATAGTGCTCTGCTGTATCTGTTTCCCGTTTGAAGAAAACAATTCGATTTCAGACACTGCGGACAGACAGAGCTCCGGCCGATGAAAACGCTTGCCTAGCTGCAGTCAAGTGAAAGTACGGAACATCCGTATGCATAATGTAGAATGCTGGGCAAAAATTCCCCGTCTCTCCCCATCTCAGCCACAACGACCGGATCCTACATATGGAGCATAGATATTCCTCAGCTAGGAATACAATGATTCATAAAAGTTTTAGTCGAGAGAACTCTTCGCGGTGCATTTCCTTTGTGGCTGTCCTAGGCACTTCCTCACTACCTTCCCAAACCAAATACTCCACAGATCCAGTACGTTACTTCTTGTGTTGGCAAATAAACGTAAATAATAATAATGCTTCTAGTCATCGCAGAAGCTTTGGCTCCTGAATAATACACTCTGCACTCCGTCCAGCATATGGGCATTTACCATTGAAATAAAGAGAAGTGAAAGTACTGTCGTGTGAGCCATACTACATACTCACATTACCAACATCCTTTCTAACTTACTTCATCATGAGTTAGCATTTAATGGCGTCATCACTGGCACACTGCCTTCAAATAACGTCAAGTAGTCTACTATATATCGTGGGTAAAGAATTATTCTGGATAAGTTCAGGCTCCGTTTAGAAGCATTGTTTCTTTACCGACGAAATGTAGGCACACAATTCCATGATCGGCGTAATTATACAGACGTGTATGCTTACCCTTATGTACCGATAATTGAGCGTCCGTCCCAGTCATTTGGAAGATTGTGAAACTGCAGTTGCTGTTGAATGAAACTTTAATAAATATGGAGCACATAATATATACATAAAATACTCTGCTTAAATACTTCTCTTTTACATTTGAAAAGTGCATGCTTGAGGGGTCGTCCAACCAATGCGTATATAGAATTCTCAGATTTTTTACTTCTCCTCCCTTGAAGTATATAATCGTCAAACAAAGTAACCCACCCCCTATCCAACCCCCACACGTATTCTATTGTAATTCACTCATACATACACGTTACTATGTATTTCTAAAAAGATAGGTGCCCGGTAATGTTTCAAGTTATTTGGTAAATATTCTTACTTACGTAAAATAATATGCGTCTATGAAAATGAATGTTTGCTCTACAGAAAAAGAAATAAAATACCTATAAAAGATATTCTAGAAAGTTATAATTTAGATTTTAGAATGAATTATTTTACGGTTATTTCAATTGTCTTCCATTGGCAGTGGCTTAATTTTTTGTGTGGAATACATTCTTTACAAAAAGACGTGTTGTGGTTCAAATTTAGTCCGTAAATTCTCTAAAACTGGTTTGAAAACTGAACTGGTTGTGCTGTAGAGCGTAATACACGTGGTAGTTAATATATTTATTAAAACCCCCATTCGCTCATGAAAAAGTTGCACAGTGTCACCGCACCGGTGATTAGACCCCCCCCCCGCCTTCCCGTATACGCAATATTTGGACGACCCCTTAGCTTAACCTCTTATACATCCCTTGTAAAAGAGACAGGAATGGATGGGCAGATGGATGGATGGATAGACGGATGGATGGATGGACAGGTGTAGTAGAGCACATAGGTCTATGGATGTACTTTCACTAATTCTGCCCCTGGTTACTCGGATGAGTTCATTTCTGGTGAATGATTCGGGGAAAATTTCCGTGTTGCGGCTAAATCCTGTTTTCAGGAAACAATCACGCTCGGTTACATTAGGGCTTCGGCTCCGGAGCTGTATTGAATGTGGCAATGTGGCAGGCGTGTCAAATGGCTGTACTATGTGCAAGTATGTAAGTACGGAGAGGGAGAGAAAGAGAAAGTGGTACGGAGGCAGCAGAATCTATTTATGTAGCTGCTTACGTTATGGGCCTAAAGAGCGGAGGTGGGTTAAAGTTAAAATATCTCAAGACCGATCTGAGTAGGCATATCAATTGTTGGATTCTCTCTCGTAGAGTTTATACCGTTACCTCCAAGTGCATATATTTTTGGAAGAGATGATATTATATCACGTTGTAAAAGAGCAAAATGGGAAGAGGTGGAGAATGGTGGGAAACTATACATAAGGATTATTTCTATAAATCACACACGCAAGTAATTCCTAAGGAGTGTTGATCTAAGATGTATGACTAAAATTACCTAACGTGAAATGAAATTCGGCTCCAGGCTCAAGGTTAGACGGTATTTTATACAGACCACAAAGTAGGCGAGAGACCACGAAAATGGAAGCCAAAGGATTCTATGAGTGCGTGCTGGGAGACGGTGAACTTTTCTTTATTTCTGTAGAGAGGGAGGAGCACTTGTACATGGGATGGAGAGAGTCCCTGGCGCAAAGAAGGAGAAAGAACAGGGTCGAAAACCAAAGAGTGATGATGACGAGATGGTGTTTTTTTTCTCTTGGAGTAATATGATAATCTATGTGCAAAACGGCTTAGGAGGAAAGTGGGCAACAGGTGTAGAATAAATCTTTCTTTGCTAAATTGATTTCCTTGTATGTCTTTCTTTTCTTCTATCTCTCAATATCATCAAAAAGTATCCCAAACCCTCAGTCTACCACCTACTTGTCATTCAGCCGAGAGAGAACCTTTAAGTAGAATATCATATGAGAGCACGCAGACACTTTTGGGACGGCTTTTAATTCAATCTGAGACTCATATCGTACATCACATCCTGCCGGCATACCAAGTATGTCTAATATTCTAATATGCCAACATACTTATGCTTGTATATAGCCACGTCCTCCTTTAAATTGCAAAATATGACTAGGGAACTTTTCAAATTATGTTCCTTAGTCGCCAGGGATAGCTTACTGGGATGAGTTCTATTCATGTAGTTTTTGGGACTTGTAGATAAAACTTTTTTACCCCACGATTTTATTAATGCTTTTTAAATAGGTTCAGTGGGGTCTACGTGCTGTTGCTGAAAGAGTAAAATAATAATTGGATAAATAGAGGTAGCACAAATATGCATGTCGAAAGTCACGGTTAGAAGATGTCCCAGTTCACACTCAATAATTGAGACGGATAGCGTACATGGGTACACGTACCCCTGACTGCAAGTTATACCTCTATTCCTGAGATAGCTAATGAAAATCTACATCTAATCACACCTCGTAAATCCCAAAGTAGCACTTTCCTAGTACACAAGGTAAGATAATCAATGATGCAGTCATTATCCCAAAAGGAAACATTGCCATCATAAATTATAGGTTACATCCCCGATCAGGGTCGCGGCCTACTTCTCCAACCACAAATTATCACCTGAACGCCTAACATTGAGCGAACCCGATACCACCTTCTCGATTTATATTGCTTACTTTTCTAACTAGTTAGACAAGGGAACTCAAGCCCATACATAGAACAAATAACGGGGTAGTGGTCGGGTAAAAGTCGACTGACTTTTATGTCTTTTATAAGTTGTTGCTCTCTGTTTTCTAAAAATACAAACGTGGCATGAGCGTCAGTTACTACGAGGACAGACCATCCCGACAAATCCCGATCTAACGTAATACCTCATCTACGGCTACGAATATCCGTCCTGTCATATTTAATGCATGAAGTTTAGATTTCTTAAAGGAATTGTACCTGGAGAAAAAATATACAAAAATGTCCAACCTTCTTTCTTAACTCGTGCCTTGGCTCCACACATGATGAAAAATGAGGAAGGGAAGGATGCGATGACTTTGTCATCATCATTCGTAATGGAAGTAGATGCCTACTTACCTACGAGGACGAGATGACGTCGACGATCCAATCCAAGCCGAATCTCATATTTATTTTGGATTCTTGGAAAAACCAATCTGAGGACGAAATAAAAGACATGTTTCATCTTTACTTTTCAATCTCAATCTCAAAATCGTTCAACAACCAACCAACCAACCTGTACAGTACGTCAGTTTGAGTCAGTGCAGGGGCCAAGGCTCTCTAACCTAGTCACCCAAGCAAACAAAGTGAAAAAACGCTTCATACGTGAAATGTGTTTGAGTCAGTGCGTTGACATACTTGTATACTTGTTCATACAGTTTATGGCCTTGTGATCTGTCCTGAATTAAAAACTGAAAGTACTGAAATGTGGTATTTGATTTTACAGTTACGAGTATGAATTTTATTTATGCGGAAGTTATTTGCTGAGCATGAGCTGGTTGGTTGCGTGGGGGCGTAGGGAGGGAGTTCAGTTTTGATTTGGCTTCCCCATGCCGCTGGGTGTTGAGTTTGTCGGAGGATTTGAATGGGATGGAGGTATGATGTGACGTGATGGGCTCTGATGTGATGTGCAGGAGTGTGTATGGGTGAGAGTGAGAGCGAGATAGAGAGAGAGTGAGGTGTGAGGGAATTCAATATGAGTGTCTCTGGGTTGTAATTGAACCGGGTCTGGAATGACGGTACTTGAGAACTAAGTACCTATTACACAGATCTCATCAGGGTTAAATTCAACGACTCAACTCTCCCGGTTATCTAGTGTTTGCAGTTGGAAGGACGGGTGAGCCGGAAGACGAAACTACCAAAGAGATTTAACTTACCTATCCTCCTACTTATACCATTCAAGTCTTTCAAGTCTTTGTGACAGTATGTTGTCTTTCAATTAATTGGCTCACTTCCTTAAATCTCGACTCTTTTCCCTTGACATGGATCTGAAGGAGGGAGGAAGATGGAGATAGAACAGACTACCCAGCACAAGCTCCCACCGCCCACACCAACAGCCCAACCATCCAGCTATCTTCTCATACAATCAGTAATCAGTCCCGTCTGACAAGCACTATCACAGCCACAACAACAAGATTGATCGCCATACTTTACAAACAAGGGAAATTAAACTTTCTTTTATAGCCTGGACATCTTTTCGAGAAAAAAAAGGAAGAGAACAAACAAACCACTAAAATCACAATATCTGTAATTCATATATGTACTTACTCAAAGCAATCTGTTAATTGCATAGCTTTACTACTGATACGACAGATGCCATCCGTTCGTTCCATCGTTCTTTGGCTATGTGTGTTTGTGTGTGAATGTATGCATTACCCTGGAATGAAATGAGCAAGTGAAAGTGAAGATGTGCAGCGACAAATACAACTGTCCATCGCTCTCAAGAAGGGCATTGTACTTAGATTGGTTACAAAGTATTGCGATGTAAGTTCAGTTTTCGATTAAAATCAGACGGGCACCTTAGTAATGCTTTTCCCATCGTCCTAACCATCAACCTTTTAACGCTATGTTTACACAAAGTGTAAATACCTACTAATAATTAAATCTATTTAGCAGATCACTTGAAGTAAATACCATTGTTACTTTTAAAAAAAAAGGTGTAAATGCCAGTTTTACTGTTTAGGAAACATGAAATTAGCAGTTGGAGTACTTTTGAAAAAGTGTTAAAATGGTATTTTCTGTTTGTATAAATGCATCCGTATAAAGTTTATTGTGTGGGGCTACGTCAAAATGAGTTAAAAGAACTCTTGACGGACGTCAGAATGATCTGAAGTGGGGAGCGGACTCAAAGTTAGCCCTCAATCCTTCTTCACCCACGATATGTATTTATAAATGTGTGACTTTGGCTGAGATGGGTTCGTCGGTGTTTAAAGTAGATACCATTGTTAAGAAAGTAGGTTTGTTAGAAAAGTAGAAGGTACTTTGCGGAAATGCGTCCACAAAGATTTCCTTAGTGTTCACCTTATTGCATTTTGTATGGAATTTCCTCCTCTCAGTGAATAGAATTGTGATTGTGAAGGGGAAATGTAAAGGATTTTCAGCTTTTTTTATCCATTGAAAGGGCCTGGAACGATATATGTGTGCCATTGTAGGTACATATACGTCCGTCCGAGGAAGAGTTCAGTGTCTTGTGGGAATTTTTTTTCTCAATGATGGGAGCATCCTGGTCTGCTTTGACTTTCCCTCCTGCCCTACATGCCTCACTGTTCTCATCCTTCCGTCCTCTCGTAAGACTGGACTCCCTTGCTTTCTCCCTTTTCCTTCGGTGAAAGTATAGAGCTTGTGAATCTGAAATAGTTTTATTTTTGTGTTGAAGCTTCGAGCAACTCAAATCAATAATTTAATTTTTTTTCTACCTCTTATTTTTTTTCTCTTCTCTTCTTGACTTACATAGACTCATGGGGTCTGGATGGTGGAAGTTGGAGGACGCTCTGGTGATTTGAGTTGGAGTTGGGGCTGGAACGATTGAAGACTTACAGACCAGTTGAAGAGGAAGAATAATAGGATGTCAAATTAAACGGGTGCTTTCATATCATTTCGGTGATGCACTTCCCATGATAGTCCCGCTCTCGTCTCTCACATGATGGAGAAAAAGTTGTGAAGAGGACACGTCAGAAGAAATAGGGAAAGGGCTGCTGTGAGAAGTCGCTATAAGGAAATAAAACCAATTCAAAATATTTTTCCCTCACTACCCGGACGACCAGCAGTCACCAGTAGCGCGGAGTTAGAGGTACATACAAGCACGACTTATGTACTCTACTACACGGCAGACAGATTACCTTCTGCAAGTTCACTTTTAAATTTCAAATTTGTTTCGCTCCTTTGCGTACCTGCTTATTTATGGAACATGAACTAACGTCAGGTCTCAGTGCGTTTGTACATACAAAGGGAAGGGGAGTTCATACGTAAACTTGACTCTGTCGTCAACAACTAGAATTGTTAACTTTGTTCACTCGCTCACTCTGTATCCTTAACTAGCCGTTCCAAGTTCCAAGTCGTGAGGTTAACAAGGCTAAACAACTCGTTGGAAAATCTGTCTACAAAGTTTTTTTTCCTCATGTGTTGTTAAGAATTATGAAAGTGAAGATGTGTATTGCTGGTTTGATTTGAAATTAACTTTGTTGTATTGAATTGCTTGGCCAATTTCATTCGATTGTGTATGCTAAGCTCAAAGGGCTTTGTGTGCTCCGTTGTAATTTCTTGGCTAGCCAATCGATGGGTGTGCTTCGTGAGTAGTAGGGAAGGCAGCTTCTTTCTTTCCCTCTGCCCAGCGACAGACAGCCTTGAACCCTTGGAGTTTGGCTGTATAGTGAATAATTTCCCCCTGAGTCAATACAACATCACTCCCGGCAATCTGACACTAACCTCCAAGGAAATTAGAAAAAAATCCGTATGATTTGATATAGATTAGCTCTGTGAACCATTTACTTGTCCGAACAAGCACCGCCGAAGAAAGGAAGAAAGAAAGGAGGAAGAAAGGAAAAGGAGGGAAAGATAGAAAGGAGTGCAGTGGTGTATGAGTTGGTCTGCTATCCGGAGAGTTTCGTATCTTGAAGACACAAGTGTGTAGGATAGATTTGTGAGCTGTCCGGGAGAGAAAGCGTGTGTGAAGACGGAGAAGTGGGGAGATAGATGAGCGAAATTGAGGAAGTAAGAGAGCGGGACGTGAGGAACGCGTCTCGGAGGCTCCGCTCGTCCATTGAGATGAAGTGAGGCAAGAGGGCCCAGTGATCTTGGAAGTATCCTTTCCCATGGAAACCCTCCTTTCCCTCGTCAAACCGAGATCGAGACAGAGGAAACGGAATTAAAGGTCCATTGTTTGGAGTGTGTCAGATAGTACGGACCTCGTGGATGCGGCTCATGCTTGGCCCTCGCTCACTCTGAGTCCCGACCTAGGGAAGGAAAGTGCTGGTAGCGGAAAGAAGAGTCAATTCGAAGATGTCTTTCATTTGATGGAGAGCCCATAACATGTGATGTAGTGGGCCGTAAGTTAGGCCTGAGAGACAAGAGTGAAGTACATAGGGATATCGTGAATACTCATTGAGACTTTTATAGCTTCCTTGCTCTCAGTGCGGTTGGGGCGAGAGGGACCTGAGAAAGAAGCTATGGAGGACGCGTCCTCCTTCCTGGATCTAAATGTAGACTTTAACAATGGGAATGCGACGGAGGGTGAGAACTCCACGCTGGCCAACGGCAGTTCCCTGGGAAAGCCCACGTGGTACATGAGTAGCCTGGGGGTGCTGCTCATAGTGCCGGAATGGGAGGCCGCCCTCACGGCCCTCACACTCTCACTCATCATAATGCTCACACTCGTTGGAAACGTCCTCGTCATCCTGTCCGTGTTTACGTACCGGCCGCTCCGGTCCGCGCCAAACTTTTTTATTGTGTCTCTCGCCGTGGCCGACATGACTGTGGCTCTGCTGGTGCTTCCGCTAAATGTCGCTTACTCAATTCTTGGGCGGTGGGTGCTGGGAAAGATCATCTGTGAGATGTGGGTCACGTCGGATGTGCTCTGCTGTACGTCCTCCATCCTCCATTTGTGTGCTATTGCCGTGGATCGCTACAGAGCCATCACGGACCCCGTCAACTACGCCCGGAAGCGGACACTCCAACGAGTTCTCTTCACCATAGCGGTGGTCTGGATCATGTCCTTCCTCATCAGTTCACCCCCCATCCTGGGTTGGAATGACTGGCCGGCCGAGTTCAAGGAGGACACGCCCTGCTCCTTGAACTCTGAGCAGGGCTACGTCATCTACTCCGCACTCGGCTCATTCTTCATTCCACTCATCGTCATGACTGCCGTCTATATTCGTATCTTCATTGCCACTCGTCGGCGACTTCGTCAGCGGGCGAAGGCCTCCCGGCTGTCGGCCATGGCTCGACAGCGCTCCATTGACATCAGTGTTGGAGGGAAGCGGAATGGCGGCGGGGATGGGACGGAGAGGGATCGAAGTTCCATCAGCTCAATTGAGAATAATGGGAATGATGGGCCAGCAAATCATTGCCTACATCGAAGTTCCGAGAATGTGAATCAGCCGCCGCAGCCGCAGCAGCAGCAACAGACACACCGTCAGCACAAGAAACCACGAGGCGAGCGGAGGGGAAAAGGGAGCTCTGTGAAAGAAGCCACTGGAGTGAATCGCACTGATGACAATGAGACTGCCAAAAACAGTCGTGGAATCTTGAAAGGTCGCCTGCAAAGTCAATTGACTGTGGATGACTTCGACAGTACAAAACTGAGTCCAGCCAATGTTAGTGAAGACTCAGTGACGGACGCCGAGGCTCCCTTGAGCAGCGGCACTACGAAGCATCACAATCATTCCCATCGAGAGGGTCACTCCAAGTGTCATTCAACCCGAGGGAGTAAGAAATCCAGTCGTCAGCCGTCTCAGCAGGTCAGCCAGTTCGTGGAGGAAAAACAACGAATCTCTCTATCAAAAGGTAAGAACTGACAGCCCTGCGTCTGTCGACTTTATTTCCATATTATACAATTGTAACTACTTCTGTCTCTGTCTTTAAAATTCACTCTTCTACATCCACGGGACGATTTTTATTTTTTTAACTACCACGGCAATGTACGGAGAGCAGAACGGAAAGCGGCTCGCACTTTAGGTGAGTGAATATTTTGTTTTCGAATGACACTTCATGTGTAGGAGGACATGCATGCGCCGTTGATGAATGTGTGTAGTGTGCGTAAATAACTGGCATAGGGAGATGAAGGGTGACACTAATGGTATGGTATTTTCATGGATTGCAACTCTAGGGATCATAATGGGAGTATTCATTCTCTGTTGGCTCCCATTCTTCATCATGTACGTCACTCTACCTTTCTGCACGGACTGTCAAAAGCCAAGTCAGAAGCTTGTCAATTTTATCACCTGGCTAGGATATGTCAACTCCGCCCTTAATCCCATCATCTACACCATTTTTAATATGGACTTTCGAAAGGCGTTTAAGAAGCTCCTTCACATTGGGAAATAATTGGATCCCGTCCCCACACAATTCACTCTACATTCCTCCTTCAGATTTATAATTAGAAGATCCACAATCAATAAAACAAGGGCACTCTGCCCTATACAAGACATTTATGTGAATGCATTCCAATGACAAGATAAATAAATTCCCATCCATTCCAATTTTTATCATTTCCTCGAGTGGCTCAACCGATCCATTTCTATCACCTCTATGAGTACATCTTTAGAGCTCTATGCCCTTACTCAATCTCACTGTCCGGACCTCAATAGAGTATCTCTGTCCCGAAATGGACTCCCAGCCCATAGGTATGACCATAGACAGAGATTCGAGGGGCTCAGATACAATATATCACCGGTAAGATTCGGGATTCGGGAGGACCAGCGGAAAGCTTCAGCAATCCTTCTTTTCAACCACACACATATAAAATCTGGATTTTTTGGTGAGGTGGACGTGCAGTTAGTCTGTATATATTTCCAGGCGTCTCTGCAGTGCAGTGCAGTGCAACACAAAAGGAATCTCGTGTTCTCTCCTCTGACACAATAGTGGAGGGCTAATGTATAGGGTGGCTCCCTGTAGGTGAGTTTACAAATTTCTGAATTATTCCAAAATACTGCCACGCCAAACCGCTCTTCTGTGCTCACGAGTTTAATACAGTGTCCCTGCAACATCCCATCCGTATAAAGGACTTTTATCTTGTTCAAGAATTAACTCGATCATCTCGTCCTCCTCCTGTGTACATATACATACTACAGTGCTCCAGAAACTCTAAATCGAATTCTAAAAGGGATTCCTTGAGAGATAGAAATTAGGGTTATTAATCTAAATGTATTGTGTGATTTGATAAAAAGAAAGTTGTTGACTAGATTCCGTGTTGCAAAGGCCCTATTCCTGTAGGGAATGCGACGGATGGATTTTCGTCGTCGTCAACACAGGACATTCGTGTGAGACCATTGTTTTTTAAGGACAGAACAACTGTGTGTACCTACAAGGAGTGGAAAGGAGGTAGTGTGGATTGGCAACGGGTATAGAAGCAGAAGCAGTCCAGCGTTATCATTCCGTGTTTTGTAAATAATATTTTGAAAGCTTACAGATATGGGAACGTAGAAATTCTAATAATTAATTATTATATACTTTAATAGAATACCAATCTGATATGCAGATACTATGCTAATACTAAGTAAAGAAGACAGGCGTACCGGGAAACATCCAGATTTGATTACTAATAGGGAATAGAGTTACTTAGAAATAATATTTACATTGTGTCCCTTTCCACACAATATGTATATTCAAGGAAGAGAGGGCGGTACGGAAGGGTGCATATGGCTGCATAATGTGCAGCAAACGCTCCGCGTACCTACAGACGTGGGTGAAACGTGAGCGTAATTTGTATGAAATGTAAATATTTCAATGGTGCCAAGTTGCTGGAGAAATGTTCAGCTGAGCTGTTAATTATAAAGATGTAATGAATCAATTTCAATTTAGCAGAATTTGGATTGTGTAGCATTTATTAATGTATGGCTAATGGCTTTAGCGTATAGTAGCATCGAAAATTGAAATATATCCCAAGAACAACAGACAGCGTAGGGAATGACTTCATGAGCATGTAATTTTAGTAGAAAAATGTAGACAGCGTTTATTTTTATCGAGCACTGCAGACTGCTGTCCCCTACAACTAATTTTATTATTTAATACATTAGTCAACTTTTTGAATCCTTGCACAAACAGCAATTCAGAGAAGTTAAACTAAATTATATTATTTCATTAGTATCTGTGCCAATACTGCTATAACAATGGATACACAAGTAATTATTATAAAGTAAATTTGAAGGACAAACGTCGAGTTGCTACGAAATGCGACATTTGTCATATCTGTTGGGTTCAGGAATTCAAGGCAGTTGACAGTGCAGTGCGGTGGTCATAGTGCTGTTTAATTTTATTACTTACATATAATTTATATGTAGTCATCTAGGATGAATTATTGTTACTCACATTTTAAAATTGGGGATATTTCTGTTAAATTAAATACATACATATTAGTTTGTACATGTCAAATGTTATTAGGTCAGTGAAAACTATTTCTATTTTGGATAGAAGCGAATATTTACTGAATCAAGGTAATGAAGTGAAACCAAGCGCTGAAGACTAGATCTATATACTAAATAGTACTAAATACATATGTTTAATTTCACTTTTAAAGTCTATAGATGTATACATTCCAAGTACTCTACTCAATTATTAATAAAAGTTGAGAATCGCATATATTTTCGTTGTAATACTTTGTTTACCCTCACTTCCACCACAAGCGTCAATCCAAGAAGGGTTGCCCTTACT
This sequence comes from Dicyrtoma fusca, assembly GCA_034695205.1. Taxonomy (NCBI): domain Eukaryota; kingdom Metazoa; phylum Arthropoda; class Collembola; order Symphypleona; family Dicyrtomidae; genus Dicyrtoma; species Dicyrtoma fusca. Next base: position 23,739 of record JAQFZC010000679.1, on the reverse strand, counting down.
CATTGGGTCTGATGGACCCAAAAGATATTTTATTGATTAGCCGTGTTTGCATTCAAGGTCTTCCCATATTATTCCCATGTACTAAGCGGAAATATATCATTACAGACATTTACGTGCGCTCACTATACGCAGAGTTTCTTTTTCATCAAAAAACTTTCATTTCAAAAGGTTATTATTAATTTAATTTTAAATAAGACTACTGCATACTGGTCTGCCTCTACAAACCAATCAACACTTTATTAAATTTTTTAGCTCAAAAAATTGACGTTCTTGCAAAATTCTGTGTCCTTGTGTCATCAATCATTTTTGAAAATGATATTCTGCTTTGCCATCTCCTGTGGCAACTGGGGAAACTAATTGGAGATTTTCATTACCCCCCTACTCAATACTAAGTGAGACGGTGTTAATTAATATTATCCCATTAATGACAGGTACAACAGCTTGTGGCGGGATCCAGAAGTGCCTATTACAGGTGCACCGCAAAATACCTAATAGAATCCTGTATAAGCGAACTTTCTCCATTTATATCTGTGTAATTAGTATTTCGAGAAGTAAAGTACGTGACCTTTCAACATGGCTTGGAGCTTAATAACGTAATTATCATAAATGTTCAAGTACAGTCCGTATCTCAGGCCAAAGTTTGATTTAGAACCTGGACGTTCAATTAAAAGATACGCGGTATCAACAATTATGAATTACGGATACTTTCGCAATTATTATTTTCTAGGAGAGCCTACCCATCAATGTTAAACAAGTTATAAAAACAGATTGTTTCTTTATCGTAAATTGATACTTAAACTCCGGCTCGATTAATAGCTTCTGGAAATACTAGCAGACGTATCAGTGACATTGAGGTAGTGTGACGCGGGACAGAAAGAGATATTACGTGACGAGAGAATTACGGAAGGAATGCCTCCAGGAATAAAATATGGCCTTGGTATATAATAGCCTATCGCTATGTATATACCAAGCGATTATCGTTGAAACATTCATAGACCACCGGTTTCCCGTTACGAAGTGAAAGGTTAAACTCATAAAATGATGCTAAAAGAGATAGAATCACGGGTAAGGTCAGAGGATCCATTGATTACAGATCAGTGCAGCCCCACATGTTTGAAATTATCTACGCCGCATTGTTACGATTGCGATTGTGACATTATATACTACACAGGCATGGGGCTAAATGTGTTAATATTCCTATATCTACATAAAGTGCTGCTCTGGGCCATAGTTTATGGAGAGCTGGGAAAGACAAATTAGACCAGAGACGCAAATTAGAAAAATTACCGGTGGTACTCACGTACATATTTAGTGTAAACCGTTGACTTTCTACAGGCTTCTAGCTTCAACTGACAATTACTACGATAATAACCCCGTGATAGCTTCCTCCTAGTTTCATTTACATTGGAGGAACAGTGAGTGAGCTCAATGCACACCAGCACGCTAGAAGCGATTGATGATTTCCGCTAATAAAAATTTCCCGTGCCACACTAAAGCTAATTATAGAATCCAATCATCACATCAGTTCTCCAAGGCGGCCGTGCAACAGCTTGCTAGTTCATGGCCGCACACTTCCAGCATTGAGCATTTCATGGGAAACCTGGGATGTTGGTGGTTGATGAGAAGGACTTCCTTGTTTGTTTAGGGAAGCCAACTTAGGAGACTTGGACTTTGTGGATATTTAATTTTACTTGATGTAAAATCCATCATCATTAAAGCGACATGCTTGTGGGCACACAATTAATTCAAAAAGCAACAGATGGGACGTAACTTCCAGGCACAATTATAAAACGTATTAAACGGGAATTATACAACTTTTTTCCTGATTTCAGCCAAAACTATTACGACAACTTTTAGCCATTTCAGCTTTCCGGCTTATCTTAAATAGGTAATTTGAAATAAATTCTTCCCCTGCATATGATTTATCAATATTTACGGAGGTAGCAAGTAGGAGCCGTACATCTCTACCATAGTTTACTACTTATAATGTAGATTAATTTAAGTAGCAAAAGCAATGTTCATTTAATACATATTTCGTCGGTTAATAGGTAAAAGGCGTTTCATCCAAGTGAAACTACTTAAAAGCAAAATGATACATATCCACGATGGATAAGCACCATTTTGCTTTAATCTTTATTTGGATTTAATTTATTTCCCTTGCTAAACTACGATTATACATATTTATACAACATTATTTCTTTAATAGATGATTATTTTCTGGAATGATCTCTGTACTACGAAGCAACAACATACAAGGGGATTCTTACCGCCCTTCTCTCAATGGGGATTCTGAAATAGCTTTGAAATTCACAACGTCGCGTAGTACACGTTGTGAGCTAATTCCGAGGTAGAGCCGGGAAAGCTTTCCTTCCACTATTTCACCTACCTTGTATTTTGCGAACATTCAAGTGTTGGTGTGGTGGGCTCCTCTCATGTCGGGGCTTCATGCATTCAATTCAGGTCATTAAGAGTTGATTTCATCATGGAGGGAGTCGGCAGGAAAGGGATACATAATGCAAAAAGGCGGGTACGCTCCTACGCTCACTTTCTCAACACCAAAACTTTCTACCTACCACCGCAAGGCTTTGTGATCCATATAATTTTTTCCCTTATCATTTCAATTCTCAGTCATAAATAGCTCCACTTGCACTTCATTGATTGGATCTTAGCTACTCCCATGTGCAAATCAACACTGCTGTAGGCCTACTCCTACATGTACGTCCAAGTCAATATTTCAGTATCAGTATCGGTTTCTCCTGTGACCGCTCTTGTGTAACCCACTCGGTATTTTCATGAACTGTACATACGGACACCTACATACCTCCTTTTTGAGCTCCACATTGTGTACTACTCACTTTCTGATAGATGTTGACTACAATAGTTTGCTTCTACACTCAAATTCCACCATGCTTTCTCCAGACGGGAAGACACAATACAAGCATACGAATGGTATGAACACGGGATGGAAGAAAAATGAAGAAGAAAAGTTTTACAAATTGGTAATCCCTCCAAACACCTGCTATTATTTTGTTTCCTTCCCTCCTGGCACATACACTTTTCCGGTCTCCCTATGTATGAAATAGTTCCAAAGTTTCCATGTATGTACGCTCCAGACCTACTGCATCTCTCCATTCATACATACCTTGACCATGAATGTACCCCGAAGCCTTGAAATTAATTCAAGGGGAATATGAATGCCACCACCATTTTCTACGTGAATGTATATGGAGAAAGTTTAATCTTTCTCCAACCCAATCAAACGGTTGTGTTTGCCCTCTGCCCACTAAAAACACGGAATCGGCCGTCGGAAGAACGCTACATTGCATTGTAGGGATTGAAAGGAAAATCCTATGAGTCAAGCGCAATGCTGAATAATGGATGTCAGAGAAATGGAGAAAGATTGGGATACATATTGAGTTGGACTTGTATGTAAATGGACGGTAATGTAGGGAGACAGTATAAGTGTAAACAAGAAAAGAAAAGTTGTGATGGTGACAGTCTCTGTATGAGAGTTCTATGGGGTCGGTGGCGAGAGAAAGGAAGTGCAAATGTTCTCTACAGCTCATTAAAGTGTCCGCCTGACTACTCGACTGTGTGTGCAATTTTAACTTGGCACTCGAGAGTTGGTGACGACTGTCGTCCTTATTACCCAAACTATCAGTCAATTATCCTTCCTTATCAGTCGACAATCCATTAGGAGAGAGAAAAGTAGTTTTGCTCTTTTATTAAAGGCGGTAGCTCAGCTATACACAGCTCGGGCTCTGTAACCTGCTTTCCCCGTCTTGTCTTGTCTTACACATAATTGGCAATCCATCAGTCTCTGTATATTCTCTGAGCAGTACAGATAAAGGCTAAGGTAACCTAAATGGAATGGCAGTAGCTCAATGCAATGGGAAGTAAAGAAAGGGCAAGACGTTATTTTTTGAATTGCACATTGATACAGTATATAATAAATAATATAGTACGTACGTGTATACTTCTGGTGTGGCAAAGTGCCTTGTCTTGTCAGTCTCCACGTCGAGGCTGGATTTCCCGTTAAAGTCTACCCACACACACACACATCTAATAACTATTTAGACTAAAATGTACATATTTTTGTAAGTTGGCAGTTAAAGCCGAGCTCAAGTATTTTCTCTACTTTCTCTGGTGCCATCCCAATTGAGAGTTATTTCTATGCATGCAGCACTATATGGTGGGAAGGGCTCCTGCGTTTAGCCTCTGTTTCTCAACTATGTATGTATAATGCCACACGACATGTCGCTACCAACTCACGAAGGCTAGCGTAGAAGTCGAAGCACACACGGTCAGAAATTTGATTAAAAAATATACATAGCGATTTAGATTAAGACAGAAAGGGAGGTTAATTCAATTTTCACCCGATTTGCCGTACATGTGACGTCCACTTTGCTACTCAACCGATGCTATGTATGTATAATGGAAATGAAGAGGTAGTCAACGTGTACTAACTGTCTGCAGTATGTAGACTGACTCCCGCAGGTAATCATCTATAAAGGTTTTCCAGATTACTCGATATGCAGTTCCTGCCTAGACTTTCTCCAATTCTCTAACAATACGTAAACAATTTATTTACTTCTCCGTATTGATTTTTGTCCAAACTAGATCTGGTCTATCAAATATACAATGCCTATTCAGACATAATAGGTATACCCTCCACCATTCCATGCCTCGCCAAGTGCACAGTACAGATGGATGCGTTTTTTCCCCTCCTTCTCTCCCGCTCACGACGAACGTCAAACCACGAGAAGCCTCAATTTCGTTAATAGTTGGATAATGAGATTTATAAACACATGATTTCCTGGACATTTTGCTTGAGTTACTCTTACTGTATACATGCAGATCGATCGTAATTACCTACTCCTACGCAGAAGCTACACAACTTCCCCAAAACCGGTTCCTGCATGCATTAGAGTAGATACACAACGAATGGATTCGAGATTATTAATTAATATAGCGATTTGTTTTTATATTTTGTCATGTAAACTAATCATAATACAACGGCGAAGGACGAAAGAGGGAATAGCTGTTATTTTCAGCCCAATTAAGCCATTGTTTGTACGATTGTGGGCACGAGCCTTTGTCAAAGTGACTGTACTGCTTTCACCGGGCCTCCGCCGCGTCGCTAAGCCTGTAAAGATACTTTACTAGTTGGTGTCAAAGTGTCAGAACTACAAACGTGTCCAGAATGAATAAAATGTCACAAAGGTCTAATGCTGCGCGTGTGAAGAGAGAGAGAGAGAGAGAGGACGAGAAGGACACCGGGAAGGGACTCCCAACTCATGAATAATGTTGTCGACAACTGCAGGAAGAATTTACAACTGCATCAAGGTAAATTGCACAGATTACAAGGGAATCGCATCCCTTATACAAAGTGACAAATTGGACGGACTAATTTTAACGAGACAGACCAAATCCAATTATATAAACCTGCTCATGACGGGAAGATAAGCACCCGTTGATAATTATTCCATTACTCTGCGCAAAAGGCAAAGTAATTACAGCTTACAGGAATTCCGAAAGTCCTGTGAGCGGTTTCCTTTAATCAAACCGTTAGAGAGAGAGAGAGAGGAGTCGAGAGTCGAGGTTTTATTTCCGTTTGAGGCAACCAGAGATGCGGGGGAATACAGAGTTTGTTATGCATAAATTAATTAGTACATTATTGATCTATCATGCTTGAAAATGTTTGGCCGTATTTTTCTTCCTAGACACTCAGAACAACAAATACCTATACTACTTCCCTATACTTAACATAGTGCTCAAACCTTGCCCCTGTGAACGATGCTTCCGTAATGCACTCCTCCTCCACACAATAACGTATATCCTCATTTAATCATCTTCCTAACACATAAGGAACTTTTTCCTGTCCAAAATTTCCCATGCCACTGTACTGCTGTGATGTCTATATTACTCCCAGCCAGGATGACTTAAGCCACAGAATGATGCCGATTACACAGTCTATGATTCACACAGATGAGTCTATAAAATCATGGGAAAAATGCTGCTAGAATCTACTTAAGTATGAGGGGAGAGGGGACGGAAGAAGTGTTGTCGAAATACCTTGGATGGAAATAGTTCCTCGTCGCTCATTTTCTAGCCGCATACAGCACATGCTGGCGGATGAGATAATTTGAAGTGAAAGCACGCTTGAGCGCTTGGTTCAATAAAACCTGTACATGGACTGGCTTTCATGGAAGCTTCTTCTCTCCTGATTTATTTGTATAAAACATACCAAACTACCAACGTGGACGGACTGGCAGGGTAAATATGAAGCGTCGGTGTAAATGCAAAGTTGCTGAAGTTCATTTTGGGATGAAAACAATGTGTCCTTGGTCCATATATGTATGAGCAGTACAAAATGGATTGGCTTAGGAAACATTACATTTACCAAAAGATGGACTTCGGTCACTGTGCATTTATAACAACGATATATGTTATACAGTAAGACAAGCTAAAGCGCCAAAAATGAATATATGTATATACTAATGTGTATAGACTTAAACACACATGTAGGAAATGAAGGTTCACGTTTTCATGAGTTTGATTGATGTGGTTCTGCCTATATGACTGCTTAGCTGCCAAGAAGGAAAATTTGATCTGGGAAAAGGTTCATCAAAGCCCAGCACAAGAACTCAATGCAACCCAAATTCAGTCATTGCCTCCAAACTTACATACATACTTATAGGTACATATAATATATATGTAAATAAAAGGAACACAACGTGTCGACAGTCAACATCTCTGTCTATTTACATGCCTGAACCTCCTATTCACTCCCAAACCATCGGAAACGTTGAATGCAATTTAAAAAATATCTCGAGAGCTCATTTCTTTCTCTAGCACATAAAATCGACCTCAACGGCTAATACTATTATTGCCTTTATGATTTGGCGGACAGGGTGCGTTCTTCACTGACATGGGCGCATGGACAGGACTGATACTTACACATAATCTTTGGGCAGTAAACCCAGCATGTATGTTTCGTCCCATGTACGTATTATATAGACAGACGTGTAGGTTTTAATTCAATTTTCATTTCAACTCCTGCTGCTTACTACAAATGAAGGGATGGGAAGGGGGCTCAGACTTACAAAGGAGCAAGTATGCTATTAATTTAGTTTAAAAAATTTTTACGAGTCTATCTGAGTAATGGATGTAGTGTGTAGGTAACGTGATAATAGAATTATTTCTATCCACTCTCGGAATCACACATTTCAAAGTCGTCAGTCCTTTTAAGTTAAAATGCTTTATATCTTCGTCAGAGCTGAGCTCTTTGAAGTCCACGTTAAAATCCAGTTTTTCCTGTCTTACACCGCCACGCACATAAATCCTTACTGCACTACAGATAATGGAAGTTCCAAAGTATGAATATTGAATTTAAAGCGGAATAATTAGCAAAGGGTTGCTCATACCTTTCATTCTTTAATCAAATCCACGGGTTCACTCTCTTCCCAAAGCCTTGTCTACCGGCTGCCTGTACCTTGAGAGGAAGAAATAAGAAATTACCGAAGAAGACGGAGCGGAATGTGACTTGAAGCCGTAAAAATGATGACAGAGATAAGGAAGCGTTGCGAAAGGACAAGGACTCCTAGAACTAGTGTCTGGTTGAGAGATGAAATTGTCTGGATAAGATAAGAGAGTATAATGCCGATACGGAAGGTAGTGTTGGTACAGAAATGGAAGCAATGTTTAAACGTTGATACATGACAGCATTGGGATTGTGGTTGAGCATGTCTCTGGGTGACTTTCTATCTTGTGTAGCTCGTTCATTTTTCTTTTGAGCAGCATTTCGATGTGTAGTCGGAAATGTATCGTCAAGTAAATCCAGGCCAAAGTTCATTTACGTTGTATTATTTTCTCCTATACCACTTAATGACTTTCCATTACTGAGTTAAGCTCAGGAGCTTCACACTTTTCGACTTTCTCCTCTTGTTCTCTCAGAATTTCCAGACATTTTTTTTAATGTGATAGCTTGCGGGAAATTCCCATTCTTATCTTCCCCGTGTGACTGGGCTGAGAGCTAAGTGCATTCAAAAGAGTAATAACGCGTATTCCTTGTCTCCAGTGTGTAGCCTCTCCGTTTACATTGTAGACTAATTCAAATTCGATACAGTTTTTTACAACCTGCAGTTTAATATGTATAGATTTACGTATAGCTATATTAATACCATTTGTGCATCTTTTGCGAACTGGATCGATTTCAAAATTTCAATTTGAAACTTGAACTCTTTCTTTTGTAAATTGGCAAAAACCCAATTACAACATTCGTAGAAATGTTAATAACTAATACTACTCATGTTTTTGTAAGTGAAATAAGAATTCAAAGGCTTTATTCCGTATGTAATATTGATTTATTCAAATTATTCCTGAATATTAAACACACTGCCGAGCTGATGAAAGATACCATAGCTAGGTAGCAGACACGGTCCACAGTTCTTTTATTTCTGTAATCAAAATAATGTAAAGGAAATATTTGAAGAAAGAAGTTCAGTCAAGCAATTTTCTTTCATTCCTTCGATAATTTAAAAAATGTATTGAATCTTTAGTGGAACGGAAATAATTTTTCAATATTGCCAACTTTTAAAATTGGGCTTTGCAAACATTATGTCATTGTATGAGTACAGGTATCTATAATGGTATTTCCTTGGTAGGAATGTAGATACATGTACCTAGAATTGTGTACTTACTTTCACTTTAAGTCTACAAAAATAGCAGGGAAAGTAGGTAAATTTTGATGTACTCACTTTTCCATATGATCCAACATTCCAGCCAGTAGTTGTGCACATTAAGGAAATAAAAATTCACAAATACAGGTACAATGATTGCGCTGAAATGAAGCTACGAGAGGGAAGCAAAGAAACCAATAAAATTTTATTAGAGTGTGAGTACAGTGTAAGCAATCGCGCTCCGCAATGGATGTAACGGTAATGGGAATGTTGCCACGTACATTTATGAAGCAAAGCAATGCTCCGGGGGGACATTAATACATAGTCTATTCTAGATTTGAAATAATGCGGCGTCTCGTGACAAGAAATGTTCAGAGGGGCATTCAAAAGGACATTAACAGGAAGGCCTATTTTCCGTTGGTCAAAGTCATTGGAGAAAGGACGGAAGAATAAAAAAAGATATGCGGATAACAAAGCATTCTATGGCTCGATATAACGGTAAATTCCTGACATAGCTCGTTCCAGCCTTTTACATGAGCAGGGAAAATAATACGAAATATGTATAATTTGTTGGTTAATTTATTTGAGGGGGATGGGCGTAGATGACAAGTCCACCCGCAGCAAAGTCCAAAGAAACAAATTAAAGCCTGTATTTATATCATTATTGTCAGTTGTTTATAAATCCATTCATGGAATTTGATTTTAAATCAGTCGTACCAGTATCATTTGAATTTTGTTTTCACAAACCACGGAAATTTCACGGCTGATAAGGTCAGTGTTGATGGTGTGTAGCTAGCCAGAAAACAGAAAAGGGTTAGACTTTGAAGAGTGTTTTCCGAGCACATAAATTGCTTAGCTCTCAGAGATGTGTCCCTAATGTTTTCACTATCAGTTTTCCCGGTAATCAATAAGGTTGACGGAATTCGTCGTTCACAATAAGAGGGACATGGAGCAGTACTGTTGTGTGTTCTACTGATATGGAGATCACTGGGCTGCAGTCGTAGGACAATGTCAAACAGAACACAACTATGAAGCGGATGGAGTTTCTGTGAAAGAGAGGAGTCTGTGCGTATGCAGAGAAGATCTTGCGGAGAGCAATGTAGCTTACGTAACCCAATAACCCAAAGGAAAAGCCACGAAGCTAAAACACATGACAGCCCCTGTGCCCCCTCTTCTTATCCTATCTCCTATTCATTTTCCCAGTCGTATTTAATTACTTTCACTTTCGGCTAGCTACCTTCTACAGAAGCGCATAAACAATGCTATGGAGGAAATTTAACTGAATATAAATATAAGATAATATCATAGTTCCACACTTGTGACTGACCACGCTCTTTCTCCTCTAATATTGTTGGCTTTTTCCTTCGAGAAATATGCATGTGAGGAGCCCATTCCAAAATATTACCCGCTCAATTTTCAGAGGTACGACTAAACACAAACACGTAAGAATATTTGTACCAGTACTATCCTAATTTGGCTTAGTACACCGTGTGGAATGAAGATAACAAACATCATTGACTGCACTGGAGTAAAGCAGCCTAGAAAGTAAAAGGATTCACCCTAGTGACCCTTGTGCGGGCCCCTTTTATGATTCGATTTCTCCCACTGCGCCACGAATGATTCGAAAGATTTGTAGAGGCCTTCCTATCATCTGCTGTCATGTTTTTTGCATTGCGTTTTTGCATTGTTTTTAAGTTATCGTTAGCCATTGGAGTCTTCAAATATGTAATTTATGGCTAGTTGGGAAACAAAGCCATCGTGGTGGAAATGGATGAGAATGAGAAAGAAAGGGGAAGCTTTCTCTTGGATCTTGTTAGAAAACTTCAAAAGAAATTTGATATAGGGACCACCTTGTTGTTAACTTTTCATTGATTCCTTGAAATGCTCATTATTTAAAGAAGAAAGAGATAATTAAATTTTCCACAGCTCGTTGAATCAGCAAGAAGAGAGAAAGTTAAGTGAAAGTGAAACTTTGGTATGAAGCGTCGGAGGCGTGTGATGGGCTGGCAGTATAGGCTTTGGATGCATAGCTAGCATCAGCTCTCAACTGGAACGCGGGTATGTAGCTCCGTTGTACAAGTTATAACAATTACTTTTATATTAACTTCCTTTTCCATAGCAGCAGGCGGGTGGACATCACATCACACAACAGCTACATTTCGTCGAGCCAAATGTCTCACTACATGCACACAAAACAAGGAATAATATCCACGTACAAATTAACTAGATAATAATTCTGTTACCCTTATCATCCTCCAGTTTTCGGGGAACTTTCCTCATCCTTCCTGATGAGAATGTGGGTGCTCTCTCCTACTTACACTGTGCATAAACGAATGGAATGTCAAACACTGGAAGGACAGAATGAATGTAGGTACTTCCCTTTTGACTTTGAGCACAGATATACACCCACAATCAGTCAATGAGACCATAAAGGTACAATACGTTTTCTCTTAAACAATTTACTTTACTTTGTCTTTATACTTCCCATACAAATAGTTATAGATTTCAAGGGAATAAGTAATTACTCCAATATGAAGAGTCATTAGTTTCTGCGGATGTATAAAGGTATAGAGTCCGCCGTGTAAATAATAGTCAATATCTTTTAAACAACAGGGAGGCCACGTCTAGGCATGTTGAGACAGGAGAAAGCATTTGTGAAAGCAAGCAGTGTTCGACTACGTATTAATGCTAGTAGCAAATGACGTGAAGAAATAAAAACAAATCAGTCACGTTTTAGAAGGTAGACATGCTGCTGCTGGAATCCTTGTGATCAACCTGATGGTGAGTGCTCAATATATTTTTAGAAAATTGATCAGCTTATTACACATTTTCATCCGCCTTGGATAATTCCTTCCACAACAACAGCATCCACTTTCACATCACCATACTTGTACATTCCCTCTATCAAACACGTCCGCCGTCCGCGCCTACGCCTTTCATCCCACACACGAGGTTGGAGAACTGACTGAGTGAAAAATGTAAACACATGGATTCTTTGTTATGTTGCATAAACTACATATTTGAGAAAATTGAATAAATAACAAGGCTGATCAATCAACATTTTCTTGTGTACTCAGCGGACCAAATATAGAATAAAGTGTAAGTATGTAGGTATACATCTGATGCCATATAATAAAAACTTGGGCCATTTTCTCAGCTAACAAGGTTGTATTCGTCGATTCCCTCAGAAAAAACAGTCAAATATTTTTAGCACGTTCAGCGCACCAACATTACTATTACAATAGTGTATGCCACTCTATCTATGTATATATATATATATATACACGTAGGTAATTAACCCCACATAATTAGCCAAGTCATTTTCTTAGTCTCGTAATATTTATAGATTGGATTGCAGAATGGGACTGTTTAATTATTGAGAACTTATCTTTGTAATTACAAACTACGTAATCATTAATATTTGAATAATCAACGGCTCAATCTCTATCAGCAGTCCAAATTATTCCTGGGTTCCTTGTCAAAGTTGAAAGTTGGATAATTACACATTGCAACGATGACGTGCTCTGCCAGTCAGTAAATTAACGCGATTCAACACATTATTATAGAAATGCATACTGTATATACATAAGTGTAATGCATACTGTATATACATAAGTGTACATTGCAGCTTAGCAATTACACAAGTAAAAACTGTAATAGTAAAGTCATGGTACGTACTTGCTAGTAACATAGCTATACTTCTAAACTTGCTTTTACCAGGAACGCAGGTGACGCGGAAAGACCGGCATGGGGTTGATGGGATTTCCATATGTTTCAACTTGGCACAGCCCTCGCCTACAACCCGATCTTATCTCATCTGGCAATGCTTCATAATTTTGCACAACTATAAGAGAATTGTTAATCCACACATAAGTAAAATTATCAAGCGAGTAGGGTTATACATAGGTACGTTTATAAGGCTATCATTACGGAACTAGGAGAGCGTAGAAAGCACAGCACTGCTTAACAAGAAGTCAAACACCAATATCAGGTGCCATTAAAAGGGTAGGTAGGTACCTACATTAGTTTGCTATAGCCCATACGACTGTCATCCGTCTTCATTGAATGATTCTTGATTGAAATGCTTATCGTTAGTCTTTGGGCCGTACATTACCACGGAACACAACTCAAATAAAATAAACAAAACTGATATGAAGAATGCACATGGATTAAACTCTTTTTAAGCGTATCGAAGGAAATCCTGAGCGGGCAATGAAATCAAAAAAGGGCTACCGTGTGCCAAACTGGACTGAATGGGTTGCGTGATGAGTGAAAGTAGAAAGTACAGCGTGGGAACCGTAAAGCGTGCGATGGGCTGTTAGTTGACACAAGGAAGTGATGAACCGTACTTCCCTGGGAAATTTATTTGGTAGATTTACCGCTTGTACAGAAGTAGAATGAAGCTTCTATATCGTTCTATCGTGCAAAGGTGCCAATCTGTATACCGTAAATGTTCGTAAGCTCCTTGGGCTCAAATATCAAATCCTATGGAGAAATAATTTACATGTGGTCCGCTGTAATAATATTATTTATTATTATTTTGGAATTAAAATTTGCAGATAATTTAAAAAATGCATGTGCTCAGTATTTTACAGGCTCAGTCAATTTTTAAATAATTATCCCGTGAAACTAATAGGACATTTACGGTGCGTGTGTATGTGTCAAGAGTGCTTTTCCGTTCATCAGAGATATCCCTCTTTCCACCCAATCACGGCCAAAATACACAACAAACTCAAAGACTTTTGTAAGGAATCAACTTCACAAGGCACTTAAAGAGTCGACCAGAAAAATGATGGCAGTCCATTCCGTAATCAGGCTGCTATACATATATGTAGACATAGATACTTATGTACCTACATGTTCTCAATCAATTTGCTACACTTTGACTTCCCTACTTTCCTTGTGGCTTCTCTCTGCCCTGTTGAAAAAATCCTAAGCTCTGAAGTAATTCTATTCCGTAGACCACTGCCATAATGGCTTTCGTATGTTTTCCCCTCCCTGTGTGTCGCATGCAGGGAAAAAACTAATTTTAGAGTTTTCCCTTAGAGTGGGTTTGAAAAGATAAATTATGTGCTTTCATGAAATTTTAAAAGGTAGATATTGTACAACATAAATCACCAGTAGCGTTTATCATGACTTAATATATTCTGACACATTTTGTCAAAAATAATTTAAATATTTATTTTTTTTACAATTTTGAATTATGTTTGTGCTGTCGCAAAGGAAACTGTGGCCACCTATGCATTTCTACGTACACACTGTAAGTCTCCAATATGATACGAAAGCTGGGAGAAATAAACAGCTTTCCGTCTTTGTCAACTTTTCAATTAACTTATATCATTCAACCATTTCAAGAGTGTTTCCAAACCGGGATTTTAAGTTGTGATATGTTTTTTAAAAGAAATTAGTTTTTAGAAATAAAAAAGGTACACTTTTTTCATTTATTTACCTACAAAGTAAAATTTGATTCGAAATTATGAAGCTACTTAATCAGATATTAACGGTACTGCGGCTCCTGAGCGGACGGACGAATTCCCATGTAATAGAAATAGAGCCATACCGAAACGAACGGCCACACATACATAGCTAAAATAGACTCAAAGTAGTAACTTGTTATACCCCGGACTTCGTTTTCTGGTGTTCCACATCGAAAACCGCGTATCAACATTTTTACAGTTGTCCCAAGATAAGAGTTCTGTTCCAGTATTTAATTTGTAATTAAGTAAGACTAAAAGTGCCATGTCATTAAAATTGAGAATGAGAAAAAGCAGAGTGATAACGACGCACCACTGTTAAGTAAGTACCTATCTGCATTTCCGAGTCAGCCTTTAAATTCAATGTTTAGGAAAGTGAAAGTGCACACATTTCTATAGGCTTTGCTTTCTCGTAGGATTTGCAGGAGGTCTCGTCGCCGACTTGGTCACACTGCACATTGTAGCATTCATATTCATGCAGAACAGCTGGGGGTGTGTGAGCTGAAAGTTGTACTTACAATCTGACAGCTGCACACTCAAGTCCGTGAAGACGCAGTCGGAAGAAGTTGATGGAGCCCGACTGCCATAGCTACTTAACTTTAAATCAGTTTCAACTATAGTTCTGTCAACGTGATTGACGTTCACCCCTGGAAAATAAAATTATGCAGTGAACTCGAGGAAACTTTAGGAGCAACTCTTACGTCCTGACCTAACTCTTCCAACGTGAGTACAAATTTGCCATTATGTATCACTTTCAATTTTTACAGCTCAACTACACTGGTAACTAATTACCACAGCCATCAAAAAATTTTAAAAAGACAAACTCTCTTCCTGTACTTCAGATTATACTGATTGCGATCAAAAAAATATATGGTGATCTAATGACGAAATAAATGGAATGAAACTAATTTCACTTTTTCAGTATTTTCGATGTACAAGCTTTTATTTACCCTCTTACCTTAATTGCATGCTACTTTATATGAACAAGCTATTATTTTAGAATGTTGCAAGTTACTTCAAATTCAATAAGTTAATTCAACACATCCAGTGGGTTACGATGTATGTAGGCGCATAATCGTTCATTTATCGAAAAATGCAAAGGTATCCTGTCTGCTCCGTTTATTTCCGCATAAAAAAATAATTAGTAGAATCCCTATGGATGTAAACTTTCCCAAATCCCACACAAGAACAAATTAGCCCAGGCGAGAACGAAGGGAAGGGAAAGGTGGATCGATACATCTTAATAATAAATCTCTCTCCCTCCCTTGTACTTGCACTCCCCGTCCGTCACTACTGCACTACATACATACAAAAGAACACAATTAAGTGACTTGATTGACTAATGCATAAATTAAATTCTCACACGTGGGTAAAGTTACGGAGGAAGAACGTAAGCAACTGCAGACATATTATGTGACAAAATCCCGTCAACTTGTCTACCCGTCTGACTGTATGTAGCTATGTGTATACTCTCAAAGCAACGTCACCCACCAACCAACGCGTGTTACGTCTTTTATTCCTGAAACTTGATCCAAACTCCTGGCTGCTCTCCCATTCCTTTGTACGGGGTGATTCTGAATTTAAAAGTGGAAGGAATAATAGGAAATAATAGGGAAATGTGGGTAGTGCTATAGACAGGAAGAGTATAGACTGGTAGTTGGGACCTTTACTTGGTACGTCAGACTCAAATAAGTATGCTGTGAGTGTCGATAAATCTTTTATTAGCTATACGATGGGAGGTAAAACCACTAGACGTAGTATTTGGATGGGCCCTAACCAGTCCTGCACTGCCTACACAGTTGAACAGTTAAAGAACTCCCAAAGCAGTACCTACTGTACGTCGAAGGCGGAGGGAGAATCAATCAAGGATCTGGCTGATAGGTGGAAGGACATGACAGAGACTTATGATGCATATATATGGCGGCTGCCGAGTGAGGGTTGGGATATAATGATTAATATGGGAAGACTGGAGTGAGAGGAAGGAAAAGAGAAAAAGATGGGCTAAAGATTGAGCGGCTGGTGTGTGTGTGTGTGTGTGTGTGTGTGAATGTTTGCGTTTGCATTGCATTGTATGCGACGGACGTAGAGTAGCTTCATAGACTCCTCGGAGCAGAGACTCACTCATTTCCATTCAAAGAGCGGAAATTCCATCCTGGTTAAGTGGATCTTGTGAGGGGTGAAAAGTTTTCCAGAATCAATTAATTCGGCCTTTTGAACCATTTCTTGAGCAGGAATCCCATACATGACTGAGTCTTCAATGGTCGGCTCTACAACAGATCCATGGGTAAGTCTATTGTTTCAAGTTCCTTCTGTCCTTGGAATAGATTTCAGCTCACGTACGTATGTATATTATACTCACGTCAGCCAACTCAACATCAAACTATCATGTCGACGGAGCACAATACACCTGCCTAGGAGGTCAAATGTAGACATCCCGGGAAGTCCCAACGACAAGGAAAACCACCACCAACGCCATCGTCTACCCCCCCCCCTCGCTCATCCCACCCACCCTCCTCATCCTCAGTGTCTGTAGTAGTCAATTACCAGCGGCGCTAAAGAGACGGCTTTGAAGGAATGAAGACTCGGAATGCATGGAGAGCACGAGCTGACACACGCAACAGCGATTTCCCTTGGAGATTTGTTGGCTCTACATGTTAATTTTCCTCACTTACAACTTCGACTTACGATAACAGTGCTTTGACGTGAGCTGAATAGGAAATGGCAGGAGGCTCAAGTAACTACGACCTACAACTATACTATTACATACACTGGAAGAGATTAGCACCGGCCTCTGTCACTACAGCTAAGTATCTAGTCTATCTAGGTGGGAACTCTTTACTTAATTGTGGAGGCTAGCTTTCAATTATCCGTTGGCTTCCCATGCCTGAAGTAACAAAATGACGTATTTCCTACAAAACCTATACAAACTACCTCTTCGTACCATGGCAGGGTAATAAAGGGATGGACCAATATTGCGAAATGTCAAAATAGCAAAACGTTTTTTGGTTTTGTATTGGACGAAATAGCAAGCAGTCAAATATAAATATTTACCACTCGAAATATGTAGAGTTTAACCGCGAAATAATCGATTTAATCATGGCATTGCATAAACGATCGATTTTTCAAAAGTTTTAAAGCGTTAGTTCAATATCGGATACATTTTAATAATAGTGTGATGGCAGTGCACTTCTTTTACTCTATTAAAGACACGCTGAAAACCTTCCCCTGAAACAGGCAATCACACTTGTTTGCAATCCTGCTTTGTTAACTTTACAATTTATATATTAGTCGACCATTAGTCGTACACCTTACGCGGAACGCACTTGGGATGTCTTCAAATTCAAGCCTAAATTTTCAAAAACAAAATAATTGTTTACATTACACTACAAGCATTTTTATAGTTGGTCTAGATAACTGCTCTATAAACCCAAAATTCAATCGATTGATCGGCAATCATTTTGATGACTTCATTAATCATTTTGGTGATTACTAGATGAGCATAATATGGATGAACAGTTTACGAAGACCATCCTTATTAAGGGAATTTGACCATCAAAGCCCATTCACATGCAAATATGAAGGGGATCCATCACATACAGATGGACGTTGCACAAATTAGTTATTAAAATGATAGTGTACTTAGGCCGACATATGATTATTTAACTGGCTAATAGACTGCAAACACACTGGAATTCCATTAACGATGTGGAGCATCGACCCTCTAAAATGTCGCTGTATTATTAAGAAACAAGTCCACTCGGCCGAATCCCGCATGAAACTCGTTTTTCCAGGAGGCATAATTATGTATACAGCATTAATCTATTTGGCAAAACAACAATTTTTTCTTGTGTAGGGAAAGAAGCGTGAAAAGTTTTTGGTAAAATATTTATTGTGCCGCCGTTGCCATGCTAAGAGCTGATATTGTACTTTTGAATTCCTTTGGAACGTGGATCCATTACAGTAAATTTACCCGAATCAAAAGAATGAGTCTTCTCGTGAAGGTATCTGTATTTTTATAATTCAGCGGTTATTTTTTTCCTTGCCTACATACGTCCTCATGAAAGTTTTCCAAGGCAACGGGGCATATTAGCAAAAAAAGTTCCGTCCAAGTTTCTTTCAAGGGACTGGAATTTTTTCATTATTATGTAAACGAATAATACGTGCATTCACACGCACCTACATTAGTCTCCGAGTCCGTCTCATATGGACAAAATAGCTTGTAAATGATAATGTTTGCTGAACAAGTTTTCGGTTAAATGGTGAACATGCACGCGGAGTCAATGCAAATGTTATTTCGTGCAAACTCCCCTTCCAACTCTCAACCGTCCAATGTAATGTCGACAGTAAAATAAAACTTTTCTGAAGGTCAAACAACAGTAGGCAAGATTCTCCTTTTCCTCTTGAATGCTCTTTTCCCTTCTCCCTCCATTCGATAGTCTCCTACGTATTGCAAAATCCTATCTTTCTACGTTTATCATTGACTTAGACTCAAAAACATTCCTCTGCTTTCGAGTCTCAGGCCAATAATAATAAAAGATCAGGCAGAACTTTTACATGCGAATCCATGTTGGCAGATCAGATATGCACCTACCTACATACACTATATAAAAAATTCCATACAGAAAGAATTTGCACGTCTAAAATAGTATTTGCAAGCTTCAACCCGTACATTCTTCATTTCGTCATTCAGACGATGGACGATACAAGAAAACAATAACGTACATGCCAAAAGTAATGAACAAGTTTGGTTTAAATTTAGATGACGTTTTAGAAAAACCGCTTCGTATGAAGTATACACCCCAAAATAGAAACTGATTCGGGAGACCCAGTAAAAAAAATGTTCAGAGCAAAAAAGAGAGCAGAGTGTTAGGAAAATGAGCAATGAAGTTTTCGGAAATGATTTTGCTTCAGTCCAGCGGCTGTGGTCTGTGAGTGGGTAAAATAAAGTCTCTCTCTCTATATACGTTGAAAGTTGGTTCGTAAAAGTGGTGAAAGTTATCAGAGGAAAAATTAAGTTATTTTAGACCCAGACTTGACTCGACTGCTCATAAAACCCAACTGGTTTAAAGAGTTGAAGTTGAGAGGTGAGGGAGAGGAAAAGGTAATATCAGTTTGTTTATTTGTTCACGGACTCCGGACCAACTACCGCGATAAAATTGAATTGTGTTGTGTGAGCAGGACGTCAAGGGGACAGAATGAGGAAGGAAGACGTATTTCGAGGTTCACATGTTGATGACAGGACAAGACAAGCGCCAGGAGCAGTCAACACACACACACATGCACACACACCCGAAGATCCCAAAAACACAAGGTCACACCTTCTGTTTTTGTATCCTTGACTTTCTCCGTTTCTTTCAGTCTTATCTTTCCTCGTGTTCCGCAAAAAGCAGCATTTTCACTACTGGGAAATGTATGGATATATACACATTATTTTTCTCCTCTTTTCATTTTTGTCGCATTTAAGTTCGTTTGTCATTCTCTACTTTATTTTTCAAATAAATGTAGTACAGAGATATGTATCATGCCAGTTAAAATTTGATTTGAATTTTCCAGGTATTCTGTCAATATCTTTGGTTGCGTAATTTGAGCTAACAAGTTGAGTTTAGGTTGGAGATTTCTGCTTAAATTAGAAATCATTGTCATTGGTAATTCCGTTGTGTTCCCTTTGCACTTTATTCATACAAGACACTAATGGAATTTCTACTTCATGAAGTGGATTAAGTGGAATTATTTTCGGTCAGACAAGGTAGGCTGGTAAAAGTAAAGGAGGAAGAGAGAAAAAAATTGCAAAGAATATAAAGTTTTCTTGGGAAACTTTTCGGTTTCCAATCTATTACCGTGAGAATATGTACATGCAGCAGCCTATGGTACAAATATCTTGTCTGTGGGCCACCACTGCACTGATAGTGAAAGACAGGCAGACAGTAAGCAAGGGAGTGAAAGAGAGAAAGATGGAGAGACGACGGATGGGTGGATGGATGAAACAAGGGAGGATACAACGTAGCTAGTTAAGCTTACTAATATACAAGTCTATGATAAAAGTTGGGATGGCGTTAGGAAATTATTGGTCTGTAAATTTTTCTCAATCCCTTTTGAAATTGAATTAAAGAAAGTCTGACTTGGAGAAGCTTTCATTCCTCAGACTTTCCGGCCTGTCCCAAGTCCCAAGTAGAGATACTCAAGATTAACAGACTACTGACAGGATGAAATGATCACCACAAGAAAATGCCACTGAGCAATGAATACATTACTACCATTCCTTAGTCTATTATGCACAGCTTGGCTCGAGAAGCAAACTAGCGCATAGTAAATCACTGGTGAAAGCAGAATGTATCGTTTTCGTTTAAGGAAGCTAAAAAGAAACTATTGAAACTGTAAAGTATAATATACATAATCTGTATACAACTAATTAGAGGCTGGAAAAATGGACTTTCTCCTTTATGGCGAAAGATCTTCTAAAAGATTTTAAATTGATTGATTTTATGACGCTAAAATTTCCAATTTACATCATTTTGATCCTTAAGCCAGGGCTTTATTTGTGCAAAAAATATTACTCCTTTTACGTGCACTTATGTGCATTTCGCTTCATCTTCTGCAGACGCTCAACTTGCATCATATCTTGATATTGTGAGAGATTCTCTCTCTCGCTCTCTTCCTTGTTGATTCTACATCCATACCCACACTAATCACCGTCTGTTTGTTCTTACTGTTTTACTCTGTTTTAGAATCTAGTGATGTGAGTAGAATAGACTTGTCTCGGGCCTATTGAAGCACCCATCAATGAGTCATCTCTTCCCTCTTCATTGGACCCATGCAGCGAGCTAATCGCTCGCAACGAGAAAAAAACACAAAAAGAACAAAAGCAGTAGTCTTCATATTTTTGACAACTTGAAGCTGGAAGCCGCAGATTGTTTAGGTTATTTGTTACATTTGATCATGCAATCTGCTTTCCAATAAAAGAGCACAAATTGAAAAAAAAGAGAACATTCTCAATATAAATAAACTATAGTAGTGGCATGTCTTTATTCTTGATTTCCTTTCCGCACCGGTGGAATCGACTGCCGATTCAAGGGTACATCATAATAATAATGATGATAAAAGAGCATAGTTCAAAACCCAGACACACTGACTATAAATATACTTTTTCTTTCGATTTTCCTTTCTTGCTTCACTTTCTCCTTCACTGAACATTGTACGGCCTAATATGGAAAATTAAGTTACAACTTAACCCTTGACTTTTCACCCAAAGTAGATACCCAAACTCTACTACTACTATTACTAATACTACTACTGCCACCGTCACCACTGGCTGTGATTATCAGGTTGTTCAGATTGTAAATTCTATTATATTTTTTTTCAGGAGTTTGAAAGTTGTTGGGAAACAAGGTTTTTAGTTTGTAAAATCCTCGAGAATCGAGAAATATGTCAGCGGCAGAAGCTTATAAGAATCCGAATGGTACAGTAGTTCAACTCTCTTTGCGTATCATGGGCTTCTCCTGATAGTATTACATGTGTCTCATTTTGCAGGTCCCTTCACTCACCGGCAGAATGGACGGTAGACGTGGGTGTCTGAAGGAGAATTTTGAAAATTATTGAGCAAGAGTGAAGGATATAGGATATAGAGATACCACCTACTCGAGCTTCAAACTTGAGAAAAATTATTTTCTCCTGCTGCGTCTCCTCACTCAACCTTGATGAATGGAAAGATATTATTTCTCCAACTAAAATTTCTCTCTCAGCCCAAAGATTCTGACAAAACCAATTCCAGCACCGGTATCATTATACATACAGACCGTCGGTGAAGAAGCATTATAAGGTTTAAGTCCAATTCCCGCTTATAAAATTCTGAAGCAATCCCCACAACAATCTATTAGATTAATACAAAAAAAAACAAAAACAAAACCATTTTGGAACATTTTTAAAACGTTTAAATAGTTGTTTAATATTTGTGAAAAATTGATAATACCGGTTCAACTATTTTTAAAAAATGTAAACGCCAGTTTTGTTAATTATGAAAAAGTGTGAACTCTGTGAACGTGATACTTACACCATACAGATTTACTTCACTGTAGTTCTTCACCGACGGGATGCACCTGCATAATGCATGGTTCCAAAGAAAAGTTAGGCAGCCACATATTATATAAAGAAAGAATCTACGATAACTATTTTGTGCGCAAAGAAATAGAGAAAGTAGAAGCGACACATGGTCGTTGAAAGTGTAGTTGTAATAAATATGCTGATACAACGCACCCCTCAATCAGTAATTGAAACTTTCACTAATGTGAAGTGAAGCGGGGAAGAAGAGAAGGAGCTAAAATAAAGCCATAAAAAAGTCAATCACCATTATTCTAATATTCTGAAAACTTTTTAGGAGAAAACTCCCCCTCAACTTATGACATTAGTGAATATTGTCAATAGAAATTTTAAAATTAATTTTCTTAGAAAGCTTTTGGAGACGTATGCATAAAAAATTAACACTGGAAGGATGCGTCTCAATAATTCCAATATTTAATTGGCAGATTCGCTTCAACAACCCCAAACTACGCACAAACACACACACAAACCAAATACACACGCCGCAGCTCCGTTTTCGGATACACAATGTTAAGTTTTTGTGTAAGATCTGTCCTCGTCCTTGACTTGAAGGGAGACGAAGTAGAATAATTGAGCTGTCGACAATGTCTGTGGTTGAGGGAGAAGGAGGTTGAGACTGTGCACATAGCTATAGGGAGATATCAGCGTAGGCTTGCATGTAAAAAAAAATACGACGCAGGAAGTAGAAGATTCAAAGAGTCGATGAATTATGGGAAAGGGATGGGATGAGCCTTTCGGTTCTGTCAAGTGAAAAATCGACTAATAATTCTCCAGTTTCCGAGCTTACGATTAGTCATGACAACCAATGTGATAAAGTTGAACGGGAACTCAAAGGTCATTCGGAGCACATATGTTTTCACTGTAGGTTCTAGTGATTCCAAAAGTGCACAAGCATGAATCATGCTATTCTCGAATCATAGTAATTATTCAGTCCAACCTTCTGACTGAGAAAAACTTTCACTCCCGTACTCACTGCTAGTACCTACAATACCATTGTTTCTGTCCATGCATTGGAGGCCATAGGCCAAGTCTGACGGGATGTGCAAAGTCAAAGCAGGGTAACGGCTAACACTCTTGAGAAGATTAAAGCTACGGAGAGTTTTCATTCCAAACATCAACGGCACTTCATCATTTTCCAATTACAAATAGTTCGATTCCCTAATTTCTAAATTCGTTTCTTACCCGTACTTGTACTGATGTCGTACCTGCTTCCTCTCCCTTGATTTTATTATCGAAATCGGAAGTATGTACACAGGCTCTTCAGAGGGAAATAAGTCTGATGATTAAATAATGTGCAGCTTAAATTAAAAATCTAATTCGAAAATAGTTGCATTAGTTAGTACAAAGAGTCTCTGAAGGTATTCGACGCTACCTTGGCTCTCAAAAATAAATGAAATGAATATGAGCCGAGACGATTCGGTGACAAAATGGCGTACCCAAAATGGCGTGGGACAGAATGGCGTGGATACAATGGCGTACGGACGAAATGG
>JAQFZC010000678.1:0-43241 GCA_034695205.1 Dicyrtoma fusca | reverse complement strand
TGCAACCTTGTGGACTGGTCCATATGCAACCTTGTGGACTGGTCCATATGCAACATGGCTTGTGGACTGGTCCATATTCAACATGGCTTGTGGACTGGTCCATATGCAACCTTGTGGACTGGTCCATATGCAACCTTGTGGACTGGTCCATATGCAACATGGCTTGTGGACTGGTCCATATTCAACATGGCTTGTGGACTGGTCCATATGCAACATGGCTTGTGGACTGGTCCATATGCAACATGGCTTGTGGACCTGCCCACAGGCGCCAGGGAATGAAACGCTCGTGGTCTACCATATATATATTGGGAATGACTGCTTCCCAATATTAGTCTATGAGTAAATAATTGCACCCTTCTCATGAGTAAGAGTAGGTTTATAAATAATTCCCGTGTCGGTACCTGGCCATTCACGAGGAGCAGTAGGCATATGACATTTAATCACATTTTGATTGTTTTGCAGGGGGAGTATTATTAGAGAAATACAATATACCATGGAATCTCACGGCATGTCTGTGGACAAGCGCCATTTAATGTTGGTGGCTGATCTCATGACTTGCCGTGGCGAAGTTCTAGGAATCACTCGTCACGGACTGGCCAAAATGAAAGAATCTGTTCTTATGTTGGCGTCTTTTGAACGGACAGCGGATCATCTGTTTGAAGCTGCGTTTCATGCCCAGCAAGACATCATAACGGGTGTGTCGGACTCCATCATTATGGGCATTCCAATTACGTTGGGTTCCGGATCCATGACGATCTTGGAAAAGTCCCCTGATTGCTTACCAACACAAGAAAGACCTTTACTTTTTGAGAGAGTTTACAATGAAGTGAATGGATAGAAAGTATATATCTTGTTTAAAAGACTGAACTTAGCGCAATATTCGAAATTGCCATAATGTGCTGTATCGGCTAATTGCCAACTTGTTTTGTTACATGTTTAATATGTAGTTTGTTTTATTTTTGTGTCAATAAAAATGTGAATACTAGATACTAAATTACAGAGCATTCAGTCATTCATGTTTTAAACTTTAGACAAGTTTCATGCTGCTCGTAACAGCAAATTGAAGGTCTTTTTGAATTACTCCTAAAATATTTTATTAATGGTAAATTGTAAATGGCCGGCGATGAGTCGTTTTAACAAAGTCTATTGATGTATAATAAAAAACAGCTAAGCAAAATTCAAATTAAACCCGTGTTTTTAAAGAAACTGCGCATACGAATTACTGTACATACTAAACTGTATAAACCTTAACATCAGAGTTAAGATTTCCCGATCCTGTAAGGGTAGGACAACAATCTTTCCGAATCTAATGAAAGTGCGTGAAATGATAGCTAGCATCACCGAAGGTTCAAAAATCGCTAAACTTTATTTTTGAAAATTCGAGTTCCCCCCCAAAAGCTTTGCAAAGGGGGGGAATACATGTTATGGGGATTCCTGGATTACTCGTAACAGGTAAGTCCGATTGACTTCGGTTTTTTTAAAATGTCGACAATAGAAGGCTCTAGGATGTGTTTTTCTGAATTATGAAAAACAGTTCAGAATTCTGAAAAATTTTGAAAAATTTCATCAAGCTCGTTACTCCTCCACTCGTCACCTGTAAATTGGCCACTCCGATTTGCGGCGATCGATTGGTCACTTGTGACCAATTTACTGATAACGGGTTTTCAGTGATTTTACTTTTACCAGTTACCCATTTATAAATGATGAGTTGCGGAGTGACGAATGATGCACCACCGCCATGAAATATTCTCAGTCGTTACAAATACATCTAACTACTAACTACATAGTAAGTAGATGTGACTTTTAACCCGTGTAAAGGGTGAGCTCCTCACTTACTATTCTAAAAACTACAGTGTAGTGTTGTATTGTCAACTGTCAAGGGCCTTGGTAACTACAGATGGGTGCAGGTGCAGCTATAGCCATACTTTACGGTACAGGGTGGCTGATATATTGTGTCCGTCTTACAGTAATGTCTCCCAACATTCCAATTATCGCATTCTTCCTTAAATATTTTAGGACGGTCAACCTAACCTCGTATTACACACCCAGAAAAATTATATTGACCCTTCGTTTTAAACTCAACCAAACTCGTATTTGGACGTATATGTCGGAACACATTATAATTTCATGTAGTACGCATTTAATAGTTCAAGTTCACATTTAAAATTTATGTAATACACATTAAAAACGTATTTATCACGAATCAAATTGCCTCAAATATGTTCCTTTCCATATGAAAAATGAGTCCATTTGTAATGAGTTTTAGTTGTGGTATAGCTAGTGTACTTTCAACGTGTGATTTTCCATCACGCATGTACCTAATATGTACGCATATCGGTCGTAGGTAACATCAGGTTTTAAAGGTCAATCTGCAATCATCTTGAATTTGTGTAATTCTTCACCTTATAAATTCCTTAGCTTCCTAAGGCACACTAATTACAATAATTATTATGAAGCAAGTTTCTGAAATAATTTTTTTTTCTCCTTTTTCCTCGTGCCTTCTGCCTTCCAGACTCCTAATTAAGACTTGATCCGGAAATCTGCATTGTTTCGTCTCTTTAAATATTATATTGCTGATTGCTGTATGCTGAACTGTTTGAGTGACATCATCGCGTGTCGCATCTCGCGATGATGTCACTAAACTAATTAATAACTGACAATTATTCCGGATTTGTTTGTAACTAGAGTGTAATTGTGAGGCCAGCATTATGTGGTTGTCATAAAGCTGCGGATAATTCGTATAAAAACTATGTAGTTGAAATTTCTAACACGCCACTTCTTTTGATATGTATGTACGACTTTTACGAGTGTTGAATAGGAACCAGTGGAGAGGACCATTGAGAATTCTGCCGCTAATTCTGGTAAAGATTAAGCTTCCAGAGATCAAAAGAATTCTGAGGAGCGATGCTAGAAAAGTATTGAGGTTGTATAATTTATAAGTTGCTGTTTTGATGAGTAATTGGAATTGTATCAGTATCTGGATGTTTAGTCTTTATCTTGAGCGTCTGTAGAGAGAGTATGAATTGATTGAGAAAGACTAATTATTAGTGGACGTTCTAAACTAGAGTTTAATGCAGAGAGTTTGAGCAGAGCTGAGAAAGGCGATGATAACCAGTAATGTCTCACTAAAAATGTTCTTTAATAAGTACATCATCATACGGTAATTACTGAAAAATCTTTTGCATGATTAACATTTGCTCTTATTCATTGCACACATACATCCTTACTACATAAGTATGAAGATTGGTAGCCTAGACATACATGATATTGTTTTTTTTCTTGAATGTTTAATAATAAAATGCATTTCAGATTGCACGTAACAGAGAGACAAAAGTTATTCCGTTCACAAAGCAGATGGCAAGTCACGCAGAAATACTCAAGTACACAAGTACTGTAGTTTCTATAAACATATTACTTAATTATTGCTAATACATTAGATTTTTACTTATTACTTGCAGTAATTAAAATAAGTCACAGCAAAATAAAAACGGGTGCATTTGTTTTTTGCAATAATTATTTTCATATTAACGCATTTCATGAGTGTTCTACAAATAAATGTAAGTATTGAAACGTAATAATAAATTGATTTAAAATAACACTATGATTTTAAGGTTTTCTGCCTTTGACTACACATGGTTGTGTGAACTTGGTTTAAACTAATTATTTTATAATATTATTGCCACATATCCGATGTAAATAATTGTTTATATAATTATATACATACCTAGATGTCATTAGCTGCTACTGTGCACTGTAATTCTAATTAGAACTATTATACCATTACATGCATGTAGCACTAATAATTGAATACAGATAATGTGTGACGTAGCTTTACAGTTTACCCTCGTTTCATCACAATCTTAATAACAGTTAAATCTTACTTATTTTTACAGACACGTCTTACTTGTAAATATCTATTAATTTAATAATATTTTCAAATGTATTTTCACAAGCAGGATCTTGCTATTTTTATTTATTTTCACAGTGCACCAATTATACAACAAAGTACCATATCATTATAGCATACAATAGTAAGAATTATAACTATGAACCAAATTTTGCTTTGCACGGACACTATGCGACGAACCCAGATTTTGTATCGATTGCTAGTACTTTCGTTTGGCGTAATTATAAATGTGTTGTGATCTTTAGGTTACAAGCAGGATCTATAGGTCTATTACATACTATATTTTTACTATTCATCCAAAAAGGACAAAGGACTGTTCTGTCAGCCAGGCAATATTGTTTGGATGCAGATGTATAGTTGCAAATAAAGGCACACATGAATTTTGATATACAGACGTATATGTACGTACTATGTGTACACACAAGAAATTCACACTCGTTATTTCTAAAACCACTCAGGCTTATTTTAAATCTGTAATTTCCTTTTTCTAACGCTTCAAGGGCCCTACAACACTATAGCTACCTGCAAATTTGTATCGAAATGAAATACCTCGTCTTGGTCTTAGCTATAATTAGAAGAAATAATCTTGCATTCTGCCTCTGTATTCCCTAGCAAGGCGGCCTCAAGAAAATACTTTGACTGACTTTGGGAAGGGGGGGGGGAGGGGATAGAGCTATGTACATACTGCATGCACTGGTAGTTTATTCCCGTGCATACTTTTTGCATTGATATCCCTTCCCTGGTTGCACTACGAAATACACTTGCTTGAGGGTCTCTGCTGTCTATGCCGTGCATGGATTCGAGTAGAATAATATTTTTGAATCCTCCTACAATAAGCATATGAGTATGACACATTCATCACATAAATACAAGTTGAGTAGAAGCTGCTAATGGCTAAAATCCTTCTAGCCTTTTAGATAAAAATAAACTTTGTAATTTCTAGTGTATAAATTTTTGTTCTTCTACTTTTATTCATCTGAACTGAACTACTGGATTCCCGCAATCATACTTACAGAATATGATGACTGTAGTAGTAGCTCGGTTGTACTTACTTATTGACCGTTAAGCTTATAAGCTACCGTAGAGCTAATAATAAAGTTTTATTTATTCTTTTGTATTAGGGGTGGCCTGGGCAAAATCGACGGAGACAGAGCAAGGACACGATTCTTCTGTTTTTTGCAGCAAATCACTGTAAACTCATACAACTTTGAAAATCAACCGTAGCTGATGCCTACGGACAATGACGCCTTTTGTCTTTGTGGGTATTTCAGTTATAATAATTGTTTAAAATGCCATTATGCTAAATAACTGCTGATACATATAGCTGAGATTGAGTAAAATTAAAAAAACGTGATCTCCTGCAATGTCTTCCGCCTGATCTCGTCACCTTTCACTACTTTTCCTTGTTACACACTGTAGGATGATGACGTGTACCCACTGCACTGCAGCCATGCTCACTCCGCCCTGACCGAACACAGGGACACCTTTTGCGTTCCTCTCACTAGTCAGTTGCAGTTTGCCTGTCACCCTAACTATGTAATGGCGATTTAAAAAACACTACATAAAGGGATGAAAAGAGTTTGGCCTCTTGGCCTTCCATTCTACAGGACATCGTAGTAGTTACAAAGTAAAATTAAAACTGTATGAAATTAAGAGTCAATATGATTTCTATATAATTATTATACGAACGAGGTACGGTTTGCAGAGTATTGCAAATATGCAGTAAGCAGGTACCTACCTATCTTTATGCACGCATCTCTGCACCACCATCATTGCTGAATTGCACTTAAGGATTCTCCATCTTTCTAAAAGCTATATTCCACTAAAATGATGCAAACTAACGACGAAGTATTAATTATTAAGTTAATCGTAATTAAAAACAATACCTATTTTACCGGGAGAAGTAGTTACACTAGTAATTAATTCTACAATGATGCAAACTACCGGTATTTTAAAAGAACAAGTTATTATGCTATGCTAAATTACTGTACACGTAAGTTAATAATGGCTGGTTAAAATACAAGTAGCTTCTTGGGATACAAACGGGTTACAATTGAATGCCAAACACAAGAATGATTAGGTCTACGACACAATCCACGGCACACGACGGTTTAATTTCTACATTTGTGCTTAGTGTCTGTTCCCTTGCAAGTACCATTGGCGTGGCATGTAAAAGGGCAAAAAGTTATTTTATTGCATGAATTTAATAATTCCATTCATTATTAATATTAAAGTAAAATTGAAGCTAGTATTGGCATCAAATGACTAAATACAACCGTTAACGATATATCTTTAGTATCGGTTAAATACGTAAACAAGAATAAGTACAGCAGTACAATTATCTATAATATTAATATTCTGTACAGTAGTACAATGTGCATCCTTAGGATTAGTACGAGTCATTTCTAATTAATAATTTAAGTAAGATTAATTAACAAGAACAGTACGTGTTCTCCCGCAGTGAATACTACATGTACAGACAAACTAGTTCAAGTGTTTGCTCCTTCCATTAATACGCGAGAGAGGAGAGGAGAGTTTGTAGTGACCGTCCACCTCCTCTCAGTTATTATCAATACATTTTATTTTATTAGTTAAGTATTTTCATTTCCACTCTACATCTAAGAATAATATTTTTTACTCGGTTTAAGTAGCAAGGTGCGTGCATTTGGTTGGGATAATTACTTGCACTGGGTTAAGTATCTCAGGAATTTTTAATTCCATCTCTCAGCATTGCTTATTATTTAGCTTCCATGTTCTGCTCTCTTGTCATCTTTTAGCGAGGACACAACTTACTATTCTACGGAGTATGTACACACATACACTATTATATTATTTAGACGGAAAGATGAACAAAATTACTAGAAAACTCGTCAGTGTCTCTGTGTACTTTTATTTCTATGTATAATCTACACGATAGTATGTGAATTTGTTCGTAACGGTACAATATTTACTTTTAATCATAAAATTTAATAACCATCTATAGTACGTAATATGTATAGTTGTACAAAGTATTTCCTCAACAATGCTTTTATTATTGGGAATCTATTTAAAGTATATATCTGTAGGTATAAGTATGTACAAGTTAAGGGCTCAGCTATGTATCTCCAGATAGTGTATATATATATTTATTTATTTTGTGTAAGTTGTGTGGTTTTTTGCATTGCGCAATGATTGTGTATCGTTATATATCGAAATCTATCATGAAACGTTTTGAATTCCTTTAAGGCAACTCTGCTCTCACAGTCAGAGTCTATTCATGGCATATATTGCATTGCATTTCAGTTTATGTATCATAAGGCACTAATTGTTAGATTAAACTGATTTGTCTCTTAAGTACATTTTACCTTCATCCTTGTAGTCTTACTTTATTTTATATATTTTTTATATCCTATCATTTCATTTTCAGCACCACCTTCCTCATTCTCCCTTCCGCTAATTTTATAATTTTACATTAGAAAATTCCTCATACTTGTTTTGTCAAATGAAAAACAAACGAAAAAAAAAACAACCAAGAACAAAAACAAAATATATACAGATCTGTATCCTTCCACTATTCTATCCTCAATACAGTTCCATAATAGCATTTATGCATTTTTTCCAGAGTATTTGCGAGATTCAATTTTCTCAAATGAAAAAAAAAACATTGGCGTTCTAAAATAATAAATTGAAAGTATATATTAATAATAATAAAACAACACGTTGGGTTGTGAGTTGCATTGGATTGAATTAAATGGGATTAAATACGTCCGTGGCCGTTCGAGTGGTTACGTTTAAGTAGATAAAGCCCTGACTTAACATAAGTAGACTTGTTTCTTTTCTAATGCGAGGATATTAATACCAAATGTGCAGTTTTGAGATGCCTTTTTAAAAAACCTGTATGTACGATAAATACTCTCTAGCTGCTACAATACAAGAAGAATTACAGAACAGAACTACACATACATACAGAGCTTAGTGTGGTAATTTTAGTGGTAATGGTAATAGTGGTAGTAAGTGATAATAAATATAATAATAACTTTGTTATTGAGTGAATTCTCTGGTCTCGCAGCGGCACAAGACGGCAGGGAATGAATACGATACGAAATACAACCAAAGGTAACTGGTGTGAAACTTGTTGTGGCGGAGGCAGAACAAAAAAAACAACGAGGAACAACAGAAGCATGGACAGAGAACTGAGCAGAACCGTCACTACTACACAAATACTATGTAGAGCGTAACATAATTACTTAGCAGTATTAGCATGCCAGTATTGCCTTGAAATCTTGAAATTAAAAACAGGGTTTACAGAGTTGTTTGTTCGGGGTTTACATTTGGTCTGGTCCGTCGGACTGGAATAAAAATATTCTCGTCCACACAAATTACACGGTACGAGAAAATGGAGAGAAAAATGTTGTTAGACTAAAGATACTATACTAGGAACCAAAGGAGTCAGATCTGCTTACAAGTTGGCACGTGTTGTCAGAAGAAGAGCGAAAGGTATTCTATGTAAGCACCTTTGGGCAGTACAGTCCATTTTTTCCCGAAAAGTCGTGGTTTTGTCAGTGTGAAGGCTAGGAATAAGGTGCAGAGGTCTGGAGGTCTTTCTCTCTATTTTCTGTGACACAAGTTGGACTCAGTTCCTAGCAAAGCTAATAAATCGACTGGATGACCAGTCCATTGACTACGACTATTCTACAGCTATACATTGTATGGGTAATACTTAAATTACTAGCAGCTCCATTTGCAAGTGTTTTGTTCGGCTTTGTGTAGCTAGTGTCACTACAGTCCCACTACTACTAGGTACACTAGTAGCATCTACGGTTGAAACTATTGAAATATCCGTAGCTAGAAAATGTAAGAGCAAATAAGTATACATTTGTGTAGATATTATTGTACATTGATAGCAACTAAACTTGGTGGCGAGGGAACTCTAATATAACGATACAGAGAAGATTGTCTGGGAAATGAGTTTGAGTTGACTTTTTGTGGAGAAAGAAGGCGAATGTCAAGAAGTAGGAGTCGAGAAGTGTTTGCAGTGGGTAGATAGATGCTGGTGGTAGTAGCAGTGGGTGGTTGGGCATGGTAGTAGTAGTGGTGAGTGGTAGTCAATAGTAGTAGCAGAGGGAAGTGAGTTATTTTTCTATCAAATACACTAATCACTTTACAATTTTTCAACAACAAAATTAATCGGTTTTATATAGTACAGAAAATCTAGATTACAGGTGTTGTGCACATTGTGAATGGTAAATAGTAAAATACAGAGCGAGAGGGAGTGTGTGTGTGTGTGAGAGAGAGAGAAAGGTTCACAATTACTATGCAATACAATTAAAATGGCTTGGCTTAGTGGGTGATACTGATACGAGTACGACTCAAGAGTGACAGAGGTAATTACTGATTATTACTTTTGCTATTTTCCGTATGGTGTGCTATATAGTTATAGTATATAGGAAACAGTACTTGAATAAAGATAAAGAGTGAGTGTGATATATATTTATTTATTAATTAATTATATATTTTTTGCATTTTGGCCCCCACGAACGTACAGGAGTGGTTAACACAACACCTTGCGATTGTGCGAGCAGAGGCTGACATTTTGTTTTGCTTTTTGGGTTAAAGTTCCAAAATTTTGCGCTCCTCCCACCTAGTGTTACAGAAAAGACAAAACCACATGAGGTTAGTTTATGTGCATGGCCATTTCTCGGAATAAGTTTTTTTCTCTCTTTACAAACTACTCTTTGGGTCAGTTTTGGGCATCCCAAAATATTATTAATATCCGTGGTCACAAGTATTATTATTAATCAGAGTACATGAATATTTACCAAATCTACGAGTACAAATACGACTACAGACATACAGAGCACAGAGAAAGCAAAAAGATGTTTGTGGGGCTGGTGTTATTTTACAGATGGATTATTTATGTGGGGACACTGAGCGTGTGGATTTCTAAGCAAGAATGTTATCTTTGGTTATGTTATGTACAGAGGGTCCCAATCAATGTCATTGTCACCGTTTTTCGCTCGAGTCTCTTTATTCTGTCCACTCGACATTTCCCGTTCCAAAAATGTCATTTCATCTTTCCATGAGATTAGTGCTGCATATGTGTCATAATAATAGATGGTCATACTCTCGGACGGCATCTGTAGCACTCTTGTATGAAATCAAAGTAAATGTATTCGAGCAAAAATGTAGTTTTGCATTTTATTGTATTCTCTATTTTTTGTATTGCCACGCAACTATTTAACAATGCTGGATTGTATCAATTCCAATTTCAGTATAGTATCAAGTCTAATAGTAAGTTTCAGCACATAATAATTAAATGTAAGCTGCAAAAAAAATCTTGAGCTTAGAATATTGAATCAATTTCAATGCAATAATCGTACAATTAACTGTCATTTTTTGCACTTAATTTACATAATCATAAGTGTGTATGCACCATGCTGTTTTATAATATTATAAATAATAAAATGGTCTTGTCAAATATAAAACAAAAGCTAACCAAGAGCCAAATAATAATAATAATAAAATTATTGTACAAATACAAAGAATACATGACCAATTACTTATTAATCTGTATAATTAATTATATCCAATCCTCGTTAGACTCTCATATCCGTATACAATCATACGAAAATGTGAGAGAAATAATTAGAAAGGTATAAATTTATTATTATTATTCATGTGATTGCGATTATAAAAATCCAAAAGACGTGAATTGTAAATTCAGCATACAAATGTTAAATGAAATGTTGTTATTAATACTTTTTTATGTTGTAAAAGAAAAGTTTCAATAATTATTCTAAGATACTTGTAATGTGTACGAGCATTTTAGATATCAATTTAGTCAAGAGGTCAAAGACATTCATTCAGCAAAGTCAGAGTAAAAGTGGCATCACAAATCAGAGTGTATTAATATCTCCATATATCCAGTGTTTTTGTTTTGGTAATTTTGGCATTGAGTTTGCATTTGAGTGGCAGAGGATTGTGTTTTTGGAGTGAATTTTGGTTTGATTTGGTAATTTTGTGTAGACGTGGTATTGGAACGAGTGCGAGTGCATATAGGCATAGTATGAGATACTATAGGCACGTAGTGACAAAAGGCAGAGAGAGAGAGACAGCAGAGATGAGTGTACAGAGGAAGATTATAGAAAGCAGTGTGTGCATGGCATGGCTGGGCATTTGGCAATGATTGTTATTGGTATGTTGAACAAAGAGAAACAGGATTAATATATGATTAGATAATTAAGAATATTAATGAATTAGACAAGTAAGTAGAGTAGTTAATTTTGGATTCACCTGCTAGTTTGTCGAGAAATCGTATCGTTAATTAGTGGAGGAGGGAAGCAGAAGGATCCGATTTAGAAAGGTAGGGGTGATCCCTCATGGCCGTGAGACGACGTAATCCACACATCTTATTAACTTCATACACCAATCACAATTAAAAATATTACAAAATTATCAAATGTCCCTTATTCAATTTGTGTCCGTAAAAAATCAAAAGCAATAAACAACACCTCACCCCTTCAACTCAAAACTTTTTTTTAAACTCTCTACAAAAATACCTCAAAGTACAAGAAGGAAAAGAAAAAACATTCGTATTGTATAATAAAACTAATCACTAATAATTAGATTATAATTATAATGATAAAATGTATGTAGCAGATTGCTTGAAGTATAGTATATTGTAGTATATAGAAAGCTTTGCGTTTACCTCCAATCATGATCAGTAAATGCCTTAATTTACCAAATACTACTTTATTTTCCAAAAGGACATTGTAGGTGATTGGGTGACTGACGCTGCTGAAGAGATATCTGCCTGTCTCTACTTACTGCTACCTAGCACTGCCTTAACTGCCTTAACTGCCTTAACTGCCTTAACTGCCTTTACTGCCTTTACTGCCTTACTACCTCTACTGGTGTCTACTACCACCTCTAGCACCACAGTCGCTATATAGCTATAGACAGGGAGCCTGCACTTGGCTCACTGGGGACTCGTCGTCTGTCTTTGAGTGACTGGAGCTCCTTCCTTCTCATCTGTCGTTTGGGTGAGTGTGACTGAGTGAGAGGCACTCTGTCAACATTGGCTCTTGGTTGGGCGTAGAGAGAAGATAGTCGTGTACTACGTGGAATTAATCTCAACCTCAGTCAAATCACAACACAAAAATAATTGACGAAGAAAAGGAAGGAAAAGCGATTGAATGGTAAATCACGGGGAAAGATAAGATAGATGTGTAATCCTCCATGGAGCCTCAAGAGCGCAAATCAACAGGTTGTTTTTGTTTAAGAGCAGAGCATAGCATCCATGCACCTTAGTCTCTTAGCAGTTCACAATACTTAGTCCAGCAGAGATGCTAAAATACTAATACACGTACTTTTTAAACTAGCACTACACGTACATTTCATAACACTTAACCAACATTATGACTAATAAGCAGAGCAAGTATGAACGAGATTGTCGTGGTTTGGGGGGGCGTTCGCGTCACTCTGCCAATCTCTGCGAAAGAATAACAAAAATGACACGCCAACCCACAATTTCAGTTTCTGTCCAAAGATCCGTTTACAAGACGTGACAGAGACGGAAAATTCAGGACATTCAGGATCCTTTGAGTCAGCACTTCAGCAGACAATATTAAAATTAAAATGTAATTTTTTTTCAAAGAAATTCTATTTCACGATCCTGACAAGTGACAAGATCACACATTCTACAGCGTCTACTCGCATATTTTCAATTTAAATTGCAAACCTATTTTGTATCTGTAAATTAAACTGCAAATTCTCTTGCTAAGTTTTTCCACATCCCATCAACAAATCAACACACTAACAATTAAACTTGAAATAATTACAGTAACTAATTTCCATACATCTACTACTCATTCAGCGTAGCTGGTGTGTAAATGGAGGACCATGTGTCACAGTATATGTAAATATTTAAATTTAATTTTTTTATATGTTAGTGTAGACAACGTACCTCATACAATCAGTTTAAAATAGTATCAGTAGTTTACTTACATGTATAACATCTAAAAATAGTTTTAACTTAAAAAAATTCTGAATATTGGTTTTGCTGATTATTTTTTCATCTTAAATTTAACATCAGTTTGTTTTATACAGTTTTTTTGAAGGATTTGCAGCCAATTTTTTGAAAAACGTTGCTCATGTTGAAACAATATGATTCTCTTACGTATGTTCCGCAAAGTTTGGAAGGCCTAGTAGAAATTGGTTTGATTTTGATTGGATTTGTAATATCGCAACGGAATTTTCCAAGCTTAAAATGAATAACAAATCGTTTTAACTTTAAATAAATACTCACATTATATCAAGTGTATGTATGCAATATATAATATAAAGATAATTAAAGCTCTGCCAAATCACATTTGGTTTGGTTTGGTCACTTTTGGACGGTCAAAAGAAGGTGCAATCAAGGCATAATATATGTACTCGAATGTATCTTAAATTATGTAGTTAGTGCGTGTCCAAGTCCGTCTAAACATATAGCCACCCTTTAATATACTCCATACAATACTATTTCATAATCGAGTCCTTAATAAAAGGACAGAAAACTCGACTTTTCTCTCTTTTTAAAAAAATTACACTAGAAATGGAATCAACTCCGCTCGTCCCCTACCTAATACGTACTCCTCTGCCATATTTATCAGCAATTCAGCCAAGACAGAGGCGTTATGCTCATTCACTCTATAAATCGCCTACACACTGCCTGCATATCTGCCAGGCCCTTATACGGTCAGAGTAAAACCTAACTTTGACGAAGCAAGTAAATGCCACGACGTCTTTTGGCGTTCATCAGTTTGATGACTACTGAGCACCTGTTGATTCAAATGAATAAAAATGATGTGCATGCACCTTGAGTGAAGAGTAAATGCCTACCACGACCTATACACTATATCCGCATCTCTCTATCAAATAGCAAGTAACCAAGGCAACCTTAGCATCCTACAGCCGACTGCCTTCTCACGCTACACACCAATTCTGATCCAGCTGGGTTTATTTAAAGACGCAGATGCTCATTGATTTCGACAATAGCAAATGACTTGAAGCTGTCATTTTTACCCAGCAATTACACGACCATTGCATTTCCAACTCCTAATAACTCACCCACACTACTTCCTATGCTCTCCCCTTAACATATGCGCAATGCATGCCATACTAGTTCAGGTAATTACTTCATAAGATCACTCGTCCTAATTTTTACTTGTATTTCAACTGTAAAACCCAAGGAAGTCAAAATTCAATTGGACTGCCCATACTAGGCGATGCAGTGGGGAAAGGGCGAGAGATTACAAGAAAAGTCAAGTAACTTTTATACAGATAGCTAAAGAGTACCGAGTTGCCTATTAAACAGGCCGAGTACTGATAGTGCAGTATGATTGTCTCATTACACGCGCATACATACTCCCTAGAAAGTGGTTAGCTATTACAAATGCACAACTAGGCTGCGCTCCTTCTGTCTCGTAAAACGTTAAAATTGTAAAAATATAAAATAGTCATGGGATTTAAACCAATTAATTATTATTATGTACTTTCACTTTTCCCTTGCAAAATATTATAAACATGGAGTGTGCATGTGGGCACACGCTATATCCCTACCCACCTTCATTGCAAGAAGGCACACCTACCTAGACAGCAGTTCGCGTGCAATTTAAAAATCTTGTAGAAAATCCTCTGACTTGCACTCAAAAAACCACAAGGAGATTGGAGAAATTGGCGGAAGAATATTAAAAATCATTTGAATCCATTTTTTACAAAGTCGCCCTCATTTAACTTTCCTCTCCCTACGCATAGTACAAAGTAAAATAATTCTTCATAGAAAGGAAATTACCAAAAAAAAACTCAACATGGAAATACTGGAAGCTTGAAAAGGGGACTTGAAATTACAGTAAAAATATGTAAAATTAAAATTGCCTCAACTCTGACTGGTTAAATAATTCATGAAAATCGAAGGGATGAAAAAGAAATAACCAGAGCCAGTGTCTTGAACTGGCAAAGGCAGACACTGTCAAGTGTAAGACACAAGATAAGAAGTAAGACAAGGAATTGAACATGAAATCACGAACACCTGTACTACGTATTAGGATGATAACGTTGGAAAGAGTCAAAGTAAAATTAGACTTTGTAATTTGATTGCTTAATTAAAGCTCAGCAATTATAAACAAGAAACTATTGCATTACTGATACTGTTACTGCTCAAGAAATTTTTTCTTAAAATACGCAGCAAAAAAAGGGAGCGAAAAAGTGCACTGCTTGCATGACATGCAGCAATGGAGTGATACGGAATTTAACATCGAACGTATAGTAGAAGAAAAAATAAGTTGACACGCGTTTTAATTCTATTGTTTTTTCATACAAGTACAGATACCCAGACGAGCTCCCTGCACTCCTAGTGCTACAGCACATTATACTGGATGCTTCGCTACAAAGGCCTTTGGACGGCCTGCACTCTCCCACACACAAATCCACAACATCTTGCCAGCTATTCCAAACAACTTACTAGTTAATACAATATACCCTTATTGCGCCCTAAAATATGTTTATATAAATATGTACTCGTACACACCCAAGTCTATCGCTTCCAAGGTACGGCCTACAATCTACGGTCTTGAAAAATAAACGGGACGTAGATTCATGATGATGAAGATGATGACGCTACGCTGTGATCTGTAGCAGTATAGCACCTACAATTACAAACCTTAGTACCTACAACTTATCACATATTAACACGCACCGAAACCAATCTCCTCGCATTTTCACATACACACACATGCAGATTTTTTCCTGCCTTGGTCATCTCATCCCCAAGCAGACAGAATTGCTCAAAAGACTCTCTAACCTAATTATAAAATGGCTATGCAGATCCCGCTTGTGGAAGAAGCACTTTTAACGGTGAGTAACACCTGAGCATGCACTACAGCTATGCTTGGTATGGACGCTCGTCAACATCCCTCTACGCATTCATCTCCCTTTAAAATATCTTACGCTGGCCTTCCAAAGGAAGGCAGAAATTCTCAGACTGCATCTCAACGAAGCAATAATGTGTATGCGGCCACACAGCACCCACTTTACATGCAGTCACCATGCAGCAAAAAACATTACAATGTTGAGTATAAATACCCTGCCCCCAAAAATATATGAAAAACATTAATGTCCTCGTCAAAGACAACATTTGTGTACGTAGCAAGTATTTCTAATAGACATTGTAAACCTAGTGCAGACAAATTACCTTTCGGCTAATAACGATTTCGAAAATCTGCGAAAAGGAGGAGAATAAAAGGGGAAAAAAGTCGAAATACTGCCTCAGAATTTGCATGCTGTATTTATGAGCTAAATCTACATAAACAAGCAGAAACTATCAAAGAAGAAACTAATAACTTGGCTATGTACTAACGACACTACTACGCTATTTCACCTACCTAGGCACCTACACACTACTACAGCGATTTCACAGGGAACAGTAGCACAACCATCTCGAAACATTTAGTTACATCCTATCACCCTTGCACAATGCACTGACAAAGGAACACCACCTCTAACAAGCGTGTTTAAGAAAAACAAAATGTGATGTGGCTCTTGACTCATTCAAATATAGATGTCATGTCTATTTCCTTACTGCATGTATAGCTTTTTATGATATTTTCCCCCTTGTCTTCGGATTAAGGTAAATAATGATAACTACTTATGTAATCTAACACACTAAATTCTAATTAATTCTCAATGCCAAACATTTAACTAGTAAGCTGTGTACAGCACCACGCTTATTTACACTCCGCTCTGCAATTTTACAGAGGATAACTGTAATTGCCGTGTGTGTCGTGTGTTGTACGCGTTGTAAAAATTAAGGTCTGCTACTTGAACCAGGTAGCCTCTGTAACGCAGCCACATGCAATGTGGATTAAATAATAAAAATAATTAACAGAGACGAAGCTAAGAAGCTGGTATTACATTTGCATACACTCTCCGTGTGTCTTGCTTCAAAAAAAGAGAAGATGACGAAAGAGAAGTCACTTAGTGTACCTACACACCTTTTATGAACCTAAAATAATAAAAAAAACTCCTGCACCGTCTCATTGGAAGTTCCTGCCTCTGCGGTTTATGCTCTCTGTTGTGTTGTGTGTAGTGAGAAATGGTAGGATTTGAGTGCACAAGAGCCCAAAACTTGGCATGTTTACATAAATGTCCAATCTTTCCAGTCTTTCTCTATTGTATCCTTCATCTCTTAGCTGTCACAGAGTGGAAAATACATTTATCTACCCCCTTTCTCTCATACTTAATAAAATCAGCGACTCCACTTCTTTTTAGCCTTGCAGTATTTTCATGTTATATTATTCGAACCGTACGAAGTGTAATTATAGTGGGAACCTTGTTATGTTTATAACGCATTATACTCTTTTGAATTGTGTGCTCAGTCGCAGACTCGTTCGTGCTCCTGTCCCTTTTCTAGACTGACAACAAAGTTGAGGATGCAGAGAGCGAGCGAATCCTTCCCGCACCTAACTAACAGTAATAATGATAATGGCGTAATAAAGTGAGGGACATAGACAGATGGGACGGAGAAAAAGACGAAGGCAGAGCACCCTGGAATGCCCCTGCAAGTCCTATGACGAGTGCTGGGGTGCACGGAGACTGAAGACAGGAAGGTGGGGGCTGATGGAGGTTGGGAAAGATGGGGCCTTGGCCTGACAAGAATCCTGGGATCGTGACCAGCCTGGCCGGACACGGACAGGAGAAAAGAGAAAAGCTCTCTGCCCCGACCTGCCTCGCATCTTCAGGTAAATAATGGAAACGAAAAGGTTGGACGAGTGTGGACGTTGATGTTTGTGTGCGGAGTGTCTCGTGATGTGTGGCTCGTTAATGGATGTGTTGTGTGGATTTGTACGAGGCGCGCGTGGCTCAGATTGGGCTGATGACAGGGATTACAGAGCTTAATTAGAGATGAGATAGTGAGAGTGGCCAAGGAGGGGCAGCTCGTCTCTGCGAAGTAAGTGCCTAGCCTGAGATACTCTCTTGGAGTGCTTGTGGAGGTCTAAAGAGGCGTGGAAATGAGGGGAGCTTGCCCCGCCGTTGGACGTGGGTGGCTCCCCGAGGTAGCCGTCTTGACGGCGGAAGAGACCTGCGGAGACCTGCGGAGACCTGCGGAGACCTGCGGTGACCTGACCTAGCGCTAAGTGCAGTCGTGCGTCAATAGAAAGAATAGTTGTATTATGGTAACAAGAGTCTCACTGACCAAGTGGTTGAAGGGTAGTTGCTAATCTAAGTAAAGATATTATCTGGCAAATAACCCACCATGTTCTGGGGGATACTCGGCTAGTGATAAGTAGGTGGCGTAGTCTGTGGTGCCGTAGGGCGAGGCGTAGAGGAGACTGTCAGTGCCACTGGGAGCGAGAAGTTGTGGAGCACCTGCGGCGGCGGCGGCCGCAGCTGCGGCAGAATTCAATCCGTTGCTTAGCCGATGCGGCGATATGATCAAAGGTGCACCTGAAAACCCACCAAAATCAAGGGTATAAGCTGAGAGGTCGGGTCCTTGAGCCTGTTGGCCAGCATAGTGACCGTATGAGGCTGATGATGTAGACGACGACGAAGAGGACTGAACTGGGGCCTCTGTCATCGTCAAAAAGTGTTTATGCATTTGTTTGTGTTTGAGAAAACCGTAAAAACCTAATGGCGTGGCTGCTCTAAGGGCAGTTAATGGCACTTGTGGTGAGACTAACTGGGCTGCCGCTGCATTCACAGCCGCTGCTGCATTCGAGCGGCTCTCCTTTGAATCCCGGTACGTACCGTTGATGATGGCCAACTCCATCAGCTGACGCTTCTTCAACTCATCCTCGCCCTCCGCCTGAAAACACAAGCATCATTAGAATCACATCCTAATAAGAGCGCATCTACACATCTCTCAGTCCATTTGTCTGCACCGCATGTCCTCACATAATCGCGCAATGGAACGACACAATTATATTCAAATCGACCACAAGAACCAACGCGTTTCCACCGCCTCTGCTTTCAACGTCCAATATTCTCCGCTTTCTTTACCTTTTTCATCCTCACTCGCTCTCACTCGCACTCACTCGCATTCACTCCAACTCACTCGCACTCACTCCAACTCACTCCAACTCACTCCAACTCACTCCAACTCACTCCTCCGTTCTGCACGATCAAGTCTTTTAAACTATTATAACCCCAGATTTCTACCAATTCACACATGCACTCTACACACGCAGCTAAGTCTCTCTGCAGGTACTTAGCCCTCCATTCTTTATCATTACTCAAACCATTACAGCAAACCTTCTCAGTCATCTCACATTGCGTCACAGCCTCTTCCAGCTCAACGTGCTCTTCTCTCCTCTGAGCGAAGGAAGGTGTGTGTCTCCAAATATTTGTCTTTTATGCAAAACATTATTCTTATAGCAACTCACATCCCTTCACATTCCCACTACTTGTCCCAGCTACTGCTACTGCCTGTACGATTAGACGAGGATTTAGCCCCCAGGTTAGCACAAATCCTGCCACTGCACTCCAAGCCAAATCATTCCTTCGTCTTACTTCCAAGGCAGACACGTCTCTGAGGACTGCGAGGATCGTCTTACCCGATCCACGCACTTGTGGGGGTGGAGCAGTGCAGTGGCAGAACATGGAACGACTCAGTCAACAAGCCACGTCCATTTATCTCCTTCACTCTCTCCACTCGTCTACAGTCTCCTCTTGTACGGGTATAAATCTTTACCAAGTGCTCATGAATTACTTGAAATTGAAGCCAAGGAAAGGAATCCAAAGATAAATGAGGCAATACAGATATCCAGATAAGAGTTATTGAATCTGCAATTTTGCATCCCGCGATGCTCCTCCAACTGTGTATGTGACTGGGAATGGAAAGTATTTTACATACGGGAGTGGAAAAAAGCAACTAGAAATGGGAAAGAAACAAGTCAGTCATAAAAAAGAGCTTCCTCGGCTGCTGGGCAGACTAGTGCAGAGGGAGAAGGGGCTGCATGACCGAAAATATCTATCGACTCCGACGTACAGTCCCTCGCCCTCCTCTCCTCCTTGCTCCTTACAAGCTGAGTTAACGTAAATTTACTGCCAAAAAAAGTCCCAAATCCGTCAACTAAAACTGCAAATGGCCGAACTGGGACAAGTTCGTCCTTCAGCAAGACACGTTACGAATCCAATCTCCTCCCTTAGAAAACCTATTCAGTCATTTGCACTTTAAATAAATAAATATGTAACTTTGACGTTTGTATTTACGGATCCATACGTAGGGCACAGCAGCCTCTACAGCCGCCGTAGATGATTCTTCAGGGGAACCACACCAGAACAAACTAACCTGGCAGTCCTGCTTGCAAGAAACGACCCCGGAAATCCTGTACTACTTTCTCAGAGTAAAACGAAGCAACTCAAAAAAAATAAACAGGCTCAATTCTGGCTAATTAAGAAACTTTGCAGTATGCGTAGTTTTTCTCCCCGTCAAAGACGTCCCTATCATCACATGAACATGTGGGAAAAATTCTCACTTTCCAAACAAAAATCTTGCTTTTTTTCACAATTTTTGCAACTGATCACAGTTTCAATGAGCGAAG
This sequence comes from Dicyrtoma fusca, assembly GCA_034695205.1. Classification (NCBI taxonomy): domain Eukaryota; kingdom Metazoa; phylum Arthropoda; class Collembola; order Symphypleona; family Dicyrtomidae; genus Dicyrtoma; species Dicyrtoma fusca. The sequence continues at coordinate 22,775 of JAQFZC010000678.1, read as the reverse complement.
CTATTTCGTGCACAAAACGGAGTGTCTAATTTGTTCCCGGAACTTCCCTATTTAAGTAGTAATATTCTTAAACTGGGAACTGCTTTTCAGCTAATTTATTAACCGAGGAATGGGTGCAGACAAAATGTAATGCTTGTCGTCCACGTTACAGACCATTGAGATGTGTTCCACATTCGAGTGATGATAAAGTTAAAATCAGATCCAGATCCAGCGCATCTAATCATACATGGATTAAAAGAAGATATTAAGGGAGAGGAGATTAGAAAAGACCGTACCGGAATCAGGAGCTTTTTCACTTCGTCGACAGCTCTTTGAAGTTTAACTTTTCCTCGATTCTCTGTGTCCTCTGCTGTGATCAACACATGCAGCTCGTCATTCAGGTGTTCCCAATTGGGCTTTCCTCGATTCTGCTCTTCCTGTCCACCAAACAAAATAAACATTTACTTTTAATAAATCATGAGAGTGAAGGGAGAGGCAACCGCATACCAATGTTAGTACACCATAAAAAATAGTCTAAATATAATGTATGAAATCCTGCTGATTCCTCAGAAGCTTCGTCCCATCCTCTGCATCTGCACAGCTACGTGTCCCTGTACCCTACACGTACCTATGGGCATTTAAATCCAAGCCACCCTCCCAACATCATCCCAACATCGCCCTATAAATTTCATGTCAACAACACGGAGCATAACAAGACTCATCTGTACAGATACCGTCTCTCCGCATGTACACGGACATTTTTAAAACAAAATTTCATACGCCGAAGTGCGTCATAGTCAAAGACAGATTGCACTCCCAGATACACTCACATGCAATGGATCCTGAGTCAGCCTGCCGTTTTTTACACATATATTTATATGAGGTACCATTGGAGATACGTGCGAAAGGAGTCTCCTACAGTCTCATTCGCCCCATAAAATCCACTAGAAAAATATATCCACTCTCAAAATCTCATATTCATCACTGGTTCTTGGATTGTTTCAAATTTAAAACTGCAGCACGCTCATTCACTCTCCCTTAACAGCTCACAAATCTCGAATCCATAGAATCAGTCAAAGATGATTCTATCCATAATGCATGTGTAGGTATTAGATAAAACAAATACGCTCATCCATATCTTTCTCGTATTAAAAGAGGGCGAAAGGATGGGAGAAAAAAGGAGAGAGATGATTCTAAGCTCATCATACCATTCGCACCCAAGCGTGCACTACGTAGACACACACATAGGCAGGCTCAGAGATTGATGCCAAAAAGGATAAGAGTCATTTCAAATTTTTTTATCCCTTCTGCTCCTTGAAATGTCTACTGTCTTTGAGTCTTTTCCTCCAAGTGCTTCCTTCTCCGTGCCGTGGTAGGACTGGAGGTGGGGGAGGCGAGGAGGAGGGAGAGAGGGAGGGGGAGGGTGGTGTGTGTGTGTGCATGTAAAATTCATTCCTTTAGGACGATGGTCCGTGCAATTTCATGCCTAACCCAGCTTGGAATAATAATGCATAGGCCGAGAAACGAGGCATGTGTTCTGCTTCATGGAAATGCCGAGAATGAGACGCGGATGGGGAATGCCTATATTGGGCAAAGAACCTAAAAATAAACTCTGGGCACATTTACATCTCTACTTCCTTCACAGCTCCTTTCTCCTCTCACGAGTCTCCCTTTCCACTTCCTTCTCTCCTCTCAACTCTCTCCCACTTCTCCAGCCTAATCCACCGCCTGCCTCCTCCTCTCCCTCCCCTCCTCCCCTCCTCCCCTCCTCGATCACGCAAGGAGCAGAAAAACCGTGGAGTAGGCTCCCTCTCATTGGGAGAGAGTGGTGGAAAAGCGTCTCTTGGCTACCACCTCACACAAATAACCAAATAATCCTCACACACACACACCAAGCAGTTATAATCATCTTCACTTTTCATATGCTTTTCCTCCTTGAGACAAGCTATTCCAAGCACTATTCACTCCAAGTATATTTCCATGCCCTCAGCTCCTCTCGCCTTCCTTCACTTCAGTTCACTGAGTTGAGGAAAAAGGCCCAGTGTCTCTTATTTCTATGTTGTTAGCCGTGAGAGCCAAGCCACGGCCACACAACCTCGCCCAAGAAACGAAAGTCAAAGGAGACGGGTCCAGGGCTGAGGGTTCTACCAGGATCACTTTATATTCCATATTTTCAGTTTCAACCATCGCCCGTCGCCTAACTTTCCTGCCACCAGCACCACCAGCCACACTGCATCACACATGTCCAAGCACAACGATGCATTCAGTCGCCTCAAAACCAGCCTCACTGTCATTCTTAACTCCTGCCCCAGTTTAACACTCCTCGCATAAATAACGTCCCGGGGGCCTCGCAAATATTACTAAAATGTCCGAATCACGTATTTTCCACCTTTGACAAGCGTTAATGTCCCGTTTTCCCTTTTTTGAAAAGGGTAATATACCATATTTTACAAGTTTTCGAAGTTGCATTTGTAGATTTTTGCATTTTCTAAACCTGAAAATTCATTTTTTAACATTTTTGAAGGCACCATAATTGTACCGCGTCACATTTACAAGGTCCCTAGTGACATTAAAGAGATAGACGCAGACCTTCTGCCTGCATACCTACATACAACGGTACTCCCTGTCACAGACTATAATTACCCTGGGGTTTAGCAGAGACTAAACCATCGAGACCAAAGAGCACCGTACTACGCTCTCATCATCTGCATGGCTAATGAATGAGGGTGAGGAAGCTGAGAGAATTATTCCATATTTACGGCATTTCCAACTCATTTCCTTAAGCTCATTTCTATTTCTCGGTCACTAGACGAGCAATCTTTTTCATTGTATCTCGGAATCTACAGACACGCACAGGGCTGTCTGGCCTCGGAAAGAAACAAAGGACATATGTATTATGGAATGGGACTTGAAAGTGGGAAATGTATTGAATATCCATCTGAATTTGGGGAGCTGCCGGGACAAGACATGAAATATCTACACCCGAAAATGTAGTGAAAGGAGGGAATAGAGTGAATAAAAATGAGAGAGCGAGTGTGCAGGGCCCCTGCAGTGACTCTTGTTGCAGACTGCGTCGGTAGTGAGCGATGGGACTTTCGTTGGGCCAAGACTTGAAAAGTGTCTGTGAAGGAAATACGCAAGCCTTCCTAAACATCTCCCAATTGAACATCCACCCACACTTGATCTGATTGCGATGCAAGGGACTTTAGTAGCTCACGGATTACATCACTCCCATCTCCACTGAGGCTTGGAATATGGAAATAAATATAAGTGCATTGGCGGAGAGAGTGCTCGGGAGACAGACAGCAGAAGAAGATGTTCCGTGGTAAACATATGGAAGTAAAGTGGATGGGACGGGAAATGCAAAAACATCCCCGCCAAGGACCAAGCATCCCAACTAGGAGCAAGCGAAGGAAGCAGAGGAAGGCGTTGATATATATAGAATTTTGAAATGGAACTTTATGTATTAGCATTTTCCTTCGGAGGCCAATTGAATGGAAAGCAATAAGTTTTGGTGTACTCTGTTGCGCGGTGGTTGGGAGACGTTTAGGAGTTTATAGTCTATCCGTCAGTTTATTTCATTGCCGTAGTTTATTCTTTCGCTCTCTCATTCCATCACACTGCAATATCTTCAAGCGCTTTATGTATCCCTTTTTTCATCCCAAATTTCAGCTTCAACTTCCGCAGTGGTGAGAAAACTGAAACTCTTCCAACTCACACATTTCCCTCGCTTACATTATATCGTAGGCTTTGTGCAGTTTTTTTCTCTTTCACTGTCGACTTGCTCCCGTATTTTTTACTCTCCACTCAACACTCACAGCCCACAACAGAGAGAATGGATACTTTATCATTCTCCCATTTATCCTAATATAAACTCCCTAATTCCTCTCGCCCTCTTCCATTCAATTCCATTATCAATTCCACTCCTTTCACTCCTAGAGCTTGGGGGAAGCTAATAAAATCTTTAAAAACAAAAAATATTCACAACCTGACTTTTAAATTGGCTCCAGTGCCAACAAATCCCAATATAGAATAAAATCTTGATCAAACCAGCAGACGGTTGACTAGTGAGTGGTGTACATGTGTGTAAGGAACTAATCCACGTTACTGGTCACATTTCTTTAAATGTCAACAACAAGGTCTATCTTTACATTTTCAAAAGAGCATGAATGTTGCAATATTCTCATCTATCCATTCTTCCCAGTCTTTCCCATGGCAAACGGCACATACGCGGGGTAAAGAGATTATGAAAAGTTTGATGCTTTAGTTTCTGCACTCTTGTTAGATAGAAATGCCCATAAAGTCTATCATTACAGATCTACAAGAGAATAAAGGACAAAATACTGAGCCGTCCGTCTGATAGTGATGTGGTTGCTTATTTGGATTAGCATGATAGAGTGTATATTTGTGCTCCACACGACTCCGCTTGACTCATGTCTCAGACACAGAAGCTGTGTGTACTTGCCATAAAATCCCTAATTCTTTCCCTACGACTGAGGACGAGTGGATCTCTCGAGGGTGTGGAGACGAAGTTGGGCTAAAGTATTCCTGGACTGGTGGATGTGTGGGGAGCGTTCGTGTGATTCTCTGGTGCGGGTGCTGGTGCTGGTTGGGAGGCTCAAGACGGGAGATCTCTTGTGCAGAATACAGAGCGACAGAGGCAGAGGCAGAGACAGTGCTATGACCTTAACGCTTTAAAAATAGCCTTGTGGAAGCAAGACGCAGATCGAGACGCAAAGAGCCTTTTGAAAAAATCCAAAAGCGTCCCTTTTCACATCTATCTAAAAAAAGCCCCATTTCCCCTCCCACGTGGTCTCAATAAATGTTTGAACAAAAATCATTTTTGAATCGCCCGATACATCAAGATTAAAGTGCCACTAAAAGTTTTGTTTTAAGTTGAACGACGGCCCTTATACAAGCTAGAAAGTGTAGTAGAAAAGAGTCAAATGATGAGGGGAAAATGATATTTTGTTAAAATTCCGTACCTTTTTCTTGTCTCTCATTGAGCCTTTCCCTCGGACCATTATTTTGCATCCAGTCTCTTGTTCCAGCTGCTTAGCTGTCATTCCTCGTGGACCCAATATGCGACCCACGAAATTAAACTGTGAACAAAACAAGACATTATCAAGCATAAAGCATGTGTAAATAAATGAGATACATATAGGGGAATAAATGGCACAAACGATTTTATTGCTACACGGTACTGCCCATACCCATCCTTGAAGAGATGCATGTATATGAATGGGTAAATTGCACCTATAAACAGATCTCCCTCTCATTTTTCCTCTTTGTTTTCGTATTTACGTCATGCCACAAAGTGTACTAGTAGATTAGGAAAACATTCATTGCGTCCAAGTTACGATAAAGAAAATTAAGTATGAACGCAACCGTATACTTAGAAAATTCAAAATTTTCCAATCCTACCCCGTAATTTAGTCTGTAATTGAATTGTGGGCGTTCAAAGTAATTAATCCCTTTGAGCAAGACATAAATCTTTCAATACACAAAGTCATAAAAATAACGAGCATAGAAAATAAACAGTTACTTCAAGTCTAAAAAATACGAGTCGTAGAGTCAATAGTGATGGGGACTGGAATACTCGATAAAATATGGAAATGAGCTGCGGTGGGACGTGTGTGGAGGAAGTGGAGGAAGGGGCACTTGTGTAGGTGGGCACTTGGATAGTTTTGAATTGTACTTTGAATCGAACTACTCACATCAGGGTGCTCTTTCACAGGCACGTAGACTTTCTCCGACAATGTGACGACTGGACCCAAAGCCTCTGGAAGTTCCAGAGGCTCCGACTTGACACCTGATAGATGGAATAGGTTCCCCCGCACACGAGAGATTTCTGCAATTACAAGAACAACAACCAATATTAGCCACATCATTCCTTACTTTATTCGCATACACAATGGTGTCACATGAACATGCTAGATTGCTCACAAATAATTCTGCAATATGCCACGTGACTGAGAAATTCCAAGGCTTTAACTGCACTCTTATGAATTATGGGCATTTTAAGATTTAATGTGACTCAGTTAGATCGAGTCTGCCTCCGGTTTGGAATTCACGCCAAAGCTACCGCCCATCGCAAACTTAAATAATCGGGGCTATTATTACGACTATCATTATTGCGATTATGCATGTTTTGAGACATTGTTTGAGATCCCTATCGGCTGGTGTGGGAGTGCAGCCCAGTGACTGACATGACAGGTCTTGGACGTATGTACGTGGACAGCAGGGATGGGGACGGAGGTTGTAATTACGGGACATGACGCATGTGCAGCGGAGGATAACTGGGTGTTGTGTGCTGTGCTGCTCTGACTCTGAGGATGGTGGCTGTCGTCCCTGAGTCCACCTTCCCTTAAGAAGCCACCAATTCCAACCTCATTCCATTTCATAGACATGATTGATAATGACTAGTTAGGCACTTTCTTGAATAGTCAGTCATCATTCAATCAAGTGGAAAAAATCCGAATGAAATCGCATGAAAACGAGCATCCATCACCATCATATAATGTACCACCATCACATCTTACTCTCTACTCTTTTATCTTGCTCACAAGAGATTGCTCGAGGGAAACCTACACATGCATCTCCACACAAACACTACCCAGCACAACATACTGCCACACACTGCACTCTTAAGTATCTGTCTCCATTTCCCTTCGCGTCTTAACTCTCTGCATCTCCACTCACTCCCAACTGCACTGCACTCAACATAGGGCTGCTCACGTACTTATCATCTCTGTGACTGACAGAAGAACTGAAATCTAGGGCAAGCCCACGCTATAGAATATGTGACAGGACTCATGGTACACTTAAAATATGAGCCAAACTCCCAACCACCTTTAATTACACTAGACTCCACAAGATTTGTTAACGTATCAAAGAGGATTGTGAAAAAATACCAACTTCTCACTCGGCCAACTTTCGCAGATCACTACATGCCGGGTACAATACTACCTTGTGAGGAATAAATGCAAAATCCCTTGGATCACCACTCTGCCATCCTTCAGCCTTCTTAACAAATAGATTTCACTTTTGACTGGGACAAAAAGTGAGTCATTTAATTACATGCGTAGCTAGGCAGGGAGAGAAGAAGTGGCGCTTGCCTCCGTTCTGGAAATGGATGTTTAACTGGAGCATTCTCATTTATTCCAAGATTAATTGCACATCAGGTAAGTAAATGACATCCACTGCACGGCCTTCGCGTCATCTGCCTATGCTGCTCATGCTACACGGAAAAAGGAGTAGCAATCGAAATTCTGAGTGATTTTCACTCGATTCCAATGTGACTGACTTATTGGATTGATTTGTAGTGCACACTGCGTGGATGTGAACGGAAGGCGGGAAACTTGGGGGGATTTGTCACTTAAATGTATGCCTAGTCACAGCTATACCAGCTATAGTATACAGCTAATCCAAAAATGAATTAAATTCTTACGTGTGAGTATGCATTTCTAGCTTATGTACTTGTTTCCACAGTAGTGCTCAACCCATCCATCGGGATCGGCTCAGCTGACATTTAAATTATTTTGATCCGGAATTCCTTTGCCTCAATTCAATTAAAAATGACAGTTACAAATCGTATCTGTCTCATTTATCCAATCATAACAAGTCCAGCTCCAACTTTAGTTCTCATGGGCAAACCAGACTCAACTCTGTGAGGGTAAACACAGGGCGTCCTCTCCTCTCTCATAATATTCTATCCTGTGTAATAGCTATTACATTTTTTAAAGTAAAGACTCGTGAGTTTTATAAGATCGTGGGCGAGATGCTGTAAGAGATAACAGATACGGAGAGAAGGCATTAGCAGTATGTGGTACACTACTGGTGACTTGGTGACATTGTTACACGCTTCCCTCAGCACTCAACCCGAAGGTTTATTTAAAAGGACAATTATTATTTTATTTACGTTATGCTGTAGTGTTGTTGGCTTATATAATGGGAAGGAGGCTATGATAAAACGTCAAGACCAGTTGAGCTTGAGTTGACTAGATCGCGTCGTCCAGATTCCGAACTTCAATCTGCGTCCGTCATTAAATAATATTGAATTACACATGAGACCCGAGTCTGCACTTTAGAGCTCCTTAGATATACGCACATACGAAGGCTATGCGACGCATTTTAATTTATGCGAGTAAGCAAAAGATTCAACTCATTTAACAAATCCACGAATCGTTTTTAATTAACTCCACCAGGGCCACGACAGTACGAGACTGACATACAGTGTGCAGACACGAGATTTAACTCGTGTGCCTACTACCGTCCAAAAGAATCCAAAAAGTTTACCTCACTTTTCGTGAGTGAAGACGCATTGTGGCGCAAGTCCATTCCCAACTTAAACCAACTGCCTATGTCGCATGTCCACCAACCCCTTAATCTTATTTCATCTGAGTCCCAACTATCAACTTTTTACCAATATAATTACAAAATGGGTCAAAACTACTTCACAGTTTTCTTTGCAAAGTGTAAATGCCAATTTTGCTCATTTCTGAAATGTCTCAATACCAGTTTTAACAAAAGTGTAAATACCAGATTTACTAATGTTTGACTAGTGTTGCTACCAGTTTTCAAACAAGTGCAAAAATAGGATTTTAGTATTTTTGAAAAAGTATAAATACCAATTTCACGTTTCTGCCAACTCGCGTAAGACTTTGAGCATTCGCACTTGCGTCAGAATGGCATTAGTGGGTTGGTGGACTTGAGTCGTAATGCTTTTAAACGGGAATTGGACTTGTGCCACCACGATTCTTCACCCAGGATAATAGTACCTACTACGTCTTTAATTCTATGGTGGAATTGAAGCTGGTTGCAAATGTATTCTACATTTCTAGTGATTTGGACTGTGTTTAGTGTGCAGTGTGAGCAGATGAGAGACGAGAGTTGGGAGCAAGCAAAATAGATGTGTTTTCCTCAAGGAAGGGTCTTCGACACGACAGGACGGGACGGGAGAGCGAGTGATACAGATTATTATTATTATTATTGGGATTAAAGATAAATCTAATGGCTAGACTGCCATCAATTCCGAAGCTCAGTCAAAGTCAACCAGAGTTTTAGCGATAGAGGATCTTCCAACTGACATTTCAGCTTATATTTATTTGCCCCTTCCTCTCAACCTCATGAACGTCACCCAAAGACGAAGACGACGAAGAAGCGGACGAATAAATGAAGGAGTTAATGGACGGGAAATTACAATTAGGGAATTGCTCAAACTGTGTAGATATGTGCCATTGTACGGTAAACTAATTGAACTTGTGTATTACATGAATTAGTGGATGTGAGAGAAAATTGTTCTTTGCGAGCATTTAAGAATTGGACGAGCGGGCCAGGAGTGAAACAAAAGAGGGACGCGCCTCATCTCCATCCATCTCAACGATCTTCTCATCTCTTCGGCATCTTTCCTTTCATCCCAGTGTCTTTGGCGAGGCTGAGTTTGGAAGGATTTCCAAGCACAAATTGTAATTACAGCTTCACTCACACCAAACGACACGAATTTATTTGCTCACCTACCTAATTAACCCAGCATAAATTTATGATATTATATGAGGAACATTTCCTCATTTTTCCTTTTTGCGATATTCTAGTTTAGTCTCCTCCCCTTGACTAGTCACAGATAAACTATTATGAGCTACGAGCAGCGCTTGTCATCGCAGTTGCACTTCAAGTCATCTGTCCCATCCTGTTCCCATGGTGAGCTCTACGGTGCAGGGTGGACTGGTAATTACGGCGCCTTGTACTTGGAGAGAGAAAAGGTCTAATAACGCATCTCATTGCGAGACTTGGATGATTTTTAAAAGGGAGATAAAATCCATGTCATGTCATCAAGGTGAGGCAGTGTGTGCAATGCAGAATTATGATCTTTAGCGTGAGTTTAGTGTTTCCTCTTGTGGGTCTGTGGGTGGGTGCAGGATTGCAGGAAGCTTTCTGCACACTGCTTGTCGCCCTTCCAGCACCATGAGCACAGCCTCGCCGCCTTTCTCAATCTCAGCCACAGTCCTCACCTCCTCACACGACCCATTCTTCCCAGTCTTCCCATTCTTCCCATCTACACCACTACACTCTGCCACCAACATACTTTCCCCATATACAACCACCAAAATCATTTACACATCTACAATGCTTGATTTTAATGCCAATTGCACCACTTGGTTGGCTGGGTGGTTGGGTCTTGAATTGAATTGCAATACGTGATCATAAAATTGAGGTTCGTAATAGTGTGCTTTTTCTCATTTTATTTATACTGCCCACACATTACTTGCATTCCCATTCTCCGTGGAGCAAGTGAAGCTTTGAGCTGTCACAAGTAAAGTAAATATTGTTCAGTGTATCTTGAGTACCCTCATCATTCATGCACGCCTATGCACCCATTCACACTTTTACAAGTTGACAAATACTCCACAGGCTCTGGGTATGTAGGCAGTCATCTGTGGGCACACTTGGGTCAGACACATTTCTGCTCCTACTCTACTCTCTAAAAGTAGGTGACTGGCATGTGTACTACGCAGGATTGATTAACGTCTGCAGGATAGAAGAGAAAAGCTACGCTTCAGAGCTGATAACGAGGATCAAGTTAAGATGTCAAAATTCAATCAGATTACCATACCAATGACTCGAGAGTAGCTGCACTGCAGCCGCAGCTATTTCGAGTGTGAGCTAGTTATACAGTTTATAGTTACGCAACATATCACCCCTCCAAGACGTATTCGTAGGCACACGAGTGACATAATAAATAAAGCTGCGTTCGAGGCATAAATGTATTGTCAACTGTCATTCTTTTAAATGGGCTCTGCCTCGACCTCGTCACACTCACATTAAACTATCAATGCAATGGTTCCTGCCCACATTCAATTGTTTTTCCCCTCAATTACAAGTCCCAGCCTCAACGTCAGCCCAAACAACTACAGTGGCACCGCACGAGAAAAAATTCAAGAAATCACAACGGAATTAAAAATTCCTCCCTAAATGGAACAAGCTCGAAATGAAAACCAAGGGATTGCAAAAGACCCGCTAGAAATCAAAACATTTGTTTGCACAGCGGATGTTGCACAGATTAGTATGTATTTTTAAATCTTTGTCAACTTGATAATCTCTCACATTGAGGTGTACATGTGTGAGAGAAAGGAAGGAAAAGAGTTGATGTTTTAAGATGGCAGTCCTGCTATAAAATACAAATGCAGCATGCATACAATATGACAGTTAAAATGTTCAAATGTCTGCTACCTGCGGAAGAGAGCAGAGGGAAGATTGAGCAAAGTGTGGAAAATGAAACTTACATTACACGCACAGCTGAGCATATCATGTCGAGGGTACTATGTGTGAATTTTACTTTGATTGTTTCGCTGCGATAATAAATTCAAATCCATGTCTACACTCCTACAGATTGGCTTTTACACGAAAAGGCTACATTCGGCAGTGTGTTCATGTTCTCGAAATAGGAAATACGTCATTCTCTGTCAGCACTGCCACTACTCGTAAGATGGATGGCTCATTCTGGAAATCACATTGATTTGTTTTTTATTTTTGGCATACGCTCCATTATATTTCCCAGAACAATAAAAGCACAACTTTCTAATCATAATAGTGACACTCATGTACAGCTCAAGACTATTAGCAGGAATGGAGCGAAATAGCGAAACCCTTCTTTCATCATTCACACGTTCACACCACCATTTGGGAGCGGAGCGTAGTTGACTCTGCGTTTTACTGTCGAAGGCCCAACACTGCTGTATAGTCAGTCTGGATCAAGTGACAAAGAGAATGGTCGTGGGAGGCGATAAAGTATGTTTGGTGCAGGCGAGAAGCCCAGTTTACCCGGCCTGGACCGTTTAGTGGCTGAAATGAATGAAGAAGGAAAAGGTCATGCAATATAAAGACATATCAGTCCGCGACTCATTATAATTCACTCAATCTCCCTCGACAAAGACAAGGACGAGATCGGCTACATAAGGAGAGAAGAAGAAGAAGAAGAAGACATCTATGGTCCATAAAACTGTAAGATTCTAGTTAGAGTGGCTACGCAGCCGTTGGTTAAGGAGAGATAAAGAGCTCGACAAAATAGAGAAGGATCGGGTACTAGTTAATAATCTGGCAGGCGAGGGAGGCGAGGCAACCACCAGTGGAGGCTGAGGAGGCTGAGGAGGCACTACAAAGAGTGCAAACTAGAAAATACAACTACACGTTCGTGTCCATGCATTCGCCATGTAGCATTTACTATTTATGCACTTTAGTGGTTTGCCTATGGACCTCTTTAAATTATTCAGCCTCTCGCTCTCTACTTTTTTCAGCGCTACTACACCCACGTAAACACTCGCTCTCTTCCTCCCCACACACACTGCTACACCTTCCCATCAGCCTTACACTTAAGGCCCTTCCAAATACTACGTCCGAGACATCTTTCCAAATTCCCGCATCACATCTTTCCCACCTGACCATACGCGTCAATATTACATTTTTTTCCCTTTATTGAAAATAAAGTAAATCCATCTTTCACAACTTTTACCAATGTCAGCATCTAGACTTGCATTTTTAAAAAAAGTTTATTATCATGTTTTCCAGCCTCTAAAAATGTTATTATCACTTTTTTCATGTAAATTCAAGCTACATCTCTTGTTTGACAACACTTCCAAATTTTACAACAATCTCACGCATTTTTTTCAACATGTGAGTTCACTTTTGGACCTTTTCGGAAAAAACTTTTGCCCAACATTGTGCGCGTCATATTTGGAAGGCCCCTCAGTACATGTCTTTTGTCGACTATGCCCTCGTATTTACATGGTTGGAGCATTTGAGGGCCACGTAACCCTCGTGACTATGCAGCTAAATGGATGATCGTCCCCTCATCAAAGTAAAACATTGCATTGACGATTAGTACAGAATAGTTCTGCTCATTTATCTCCATGTTATTGTTATTTACAAGTTGCTCCGAAGGAACTTTACTTTTCTCAGACGCGCATATGAGAAGAGCACTACTAGATGACTGGTCTGCCTGGACTGGAGTGCAAGAGTACCGACAATCTCTCATTAGTTCGTGACTCGGGCTCAAATAGCATCAAGCAAACATGAGAATCATGAATTAATGAGACTGTGCTGCAATAAAACGGCTCTCTATAAGGAAATACAGCTGCCTGCGGATATTTCGCAATCTTGAATAATAGTAAGTGGGATTTGAGGAAACGCGTTTTATTGGAAATGACGCTTTGGAAAGCATGTGTCAGAAAAAAGATAGTTTGGGGGAATATGGACATTTTTAAGAGGCACAATTGAAAATAGTGTAAAAACTAGGGATTTTAAAAAGAGTCGTCGGATAAATTGGGATTTGTGTTGTTAGTGCAGATGGAAGTGGATAGGATTGTTGGAGGGAACAAGTGTGAGATTTTCGGTAGCGGACGTAAAGAAGGCTGATCTCATTGAGAGAGGATATGTGTGGACGTGGAGCGTGAGCCTGAACTCTGGAAAGAGGATGATAAATGCAGAGACATGGCAGTGACGGCAGAGCGGAGAAGAGGCGAAGAGAGACCCACGGAGGCTGTCTACTCGGCCACTCACTTGGGCTCACATCCGCTGGTGATCTCGGGTGCCGGAGTGAGCTTCTCTCCTCATCTCTCCTCATCTCTCCTCCTCCACCAACAAACACAAAGGCCCTGTACCACAGACTTAATTACGGACCAAGGACTCGTCTGAGAGTGCAGTGAAGGCAGTGTGCGGATATTGCTAAAACTCCTCTCACTCCTCACAAATGCTAAATATTGCTAAACGATAACATTGCACTCCGCATATTTCCCACTTGTAGTATTTCTCACAAGGCATTCTCGTTCTGCTGCATCTCTGAATCTCAAGAATCTGTGTACATAGCTGCCAACAACCATACCATCAACTCCTGCTGCCAAATTACAACAACCGCCTCACTATTACCAACTTTTGAAATACATTAATATTCATTACTTAAGTAGGGATAATTCCGCAGAGGAAAAGAGCCAGTACAAGTACGTGTAACAGGTGAGTTTTACACTTTGGAAATAAACGCTGTATTGATGAATACGGAATTTTCTGCAGGATTTGCATTAGCACAAAAAAGATAAAAAAAATGGCAAATAGGCGTATATTTGTCAACTAACGATTAATAACGCATAGATTCATGAAGGCGATAGAAAAGTCGTGATATCTGAAGCTATCAGTCAGGCCAGTGCTGAAGCATAGGCCAAGGAATGAAGTATCCTTCAACACTACTTCTATGGACTATGGTTACGCAGCGCAGTAAGCAAAAACATACGAAAACACGTGTGGAATGAAAGAGACGTATCTACTGCAGTGACCAGAGCCAAAATCCTTTAAACGGCAGGAAATTGGTATCCACTCAAAAATATAATTTCGTATTAATATATTCAAAATAGAAAAGGATCCCAGAGTCAAGCACAGATGAAATTTGATCATCTCTCTTGTTATTATGAGTCAATAGCTACATACGTGCCTACAGATGTGTGTGTGGCTGGATTCTGTTTTTTCTGTCAAGAATTTACTTTTCCACTGGTTCAACAGTGTAGAGGAATGGAGGGCTCCATATCATTGCAGGGACGGAATGACGGAATTCTTGCGAGTAATAACTCTGATCGGATTCTTCAAGTTTGAACTTCTATCCTTGAGTTGGATTGAAGGTAGAGATGGTGGTGGAGATGGTGAGGTTCCCGTGCCTATAAGCGTCCCCACAGATACAGGATAGCAATGGGAATTTGAATGGGAAGAAAGCTTGGACGAAACTACGTGGGCATCACACAATCTGTCTTCACACACTTCCTACCCACGAGCGAGATAATTCACGTCGAGCTCTGACCGTCTGCCTGAGTCATACATACGCGTCCAGTCCACGCATTGCATCAACTGCATGACGTTCCACTCAAGAGCCGGCCAAGTAAGTGGAGGCATGGCAAGCCGAATCTAAAAGTCCCGATGCTGAGTTCCCTTGTGGGAATTCCAGACGGGAGCTCCTGTCATTCAATAGTTCCCCATGAAAATAGAGGCTTGGTCATGTTTTGATCCCGTTTCTCGGTTTATTTGCGGGCAAGTCGGGTCAAAAGAGTGGCAGATGTGAGTAGCGAGAGGATTATAATGACAGAAGGATTCCGCGTGGGCACTGGTTAGCTTTCTGCCATCATCTCTCTCCTTAGCCATGCACTTGATAGATGCAATACACAGGAGAGACGGGGTACCTGAGTGGAGACTGCTGGCTATAGGCCGTGTCTATAGGCACTCTATAGGCAGTATTAGGCAGTATTAGGCAGAGATGAGAAGAAAGAGCGTTACGCCCAAGAAGCAACAACAACATTGAGTTCGCTTAAATACCTACGCATAAGAAGTTTCTAGCTCATTGTGAGGCAGACTCACCATATCCATCCTTACACGAGAGTTTCTCGCCCATCTACATCTCCAACTTTATTCCAATCTTCCTCATCCTCGCTTTATTCCCTTTATTCCACCTTTTCAAACCAGCCCAGCCACACACTCGCCCCGTACATACGACATTCTTTATGGGAAATCATATGGGCACTTGCTCCTCAAAAATACTCTTTCATCCATTGAGACGTGAATAATTATACCTCTGCTATATCGCTCTCTGCCTCATCATACACTACATATGCCCTGCTCGGGAAACACTCGTCATTCCTACCAACTCAATGACTCATAACTACAGCTACGGCCAGTTCAACTCAAATCTCTGACTTTTTATTCTCTCGCTCTACACTTCCACTCTCTCTGGATCTCCCTTGCCGCTTCCATATAAAGTCCATAAAATAAAAGATGATCTGGTTGCCGTATAGACACTTAAGGCTCTGGGATTCTGGGAATGAGCCTCTGTAGTGATGGCGTGCACAGGGACATTGTAGTTGTAGTGTAGGCAGGTAATACGTTTCTTGCCAAGGTAGAATTAAATGGGCATCGTATATGAAGTAAATGTGGTGGAGCGAAAGCTGAAATATCTCGTCCACTCCAAAGCACACACACGACGTCTCTCCGCCATTTATGCCCCTTCAACTCTGCCCCTTTCCATGAAATCAACGCAAGAAGAACAAGAACTTGGCTGGGCTAAAACGAAAACACCCGCACCAAAAAACTCGCCTACTTCCATCCATCCATCCATCCAACCTTCCTACGACGGCCCAATGGAATCACCACTGAATTTCGTGTATCCAAATATATTCTTTATGTAATTTCCTCGACATTATTCCAGAGTGGAAATTCTCATTCTAATCAACTACATCGAGATCGCCGTCCAGATACAAGCAGGCCATCTCGCTCAAGACAGACTCCGAAATTCCTTCCCTCCCCTACTTGGATCCTACATGGGCCTAATTCCTCCCTCCGCAGCTCCACGTCTTCCAGCTCCATATTTGCATACAAGTATGAAGACGCATTAATGCGGACGATGGAAGGAGGGACTCATGCCTCCTAAGTACTGGCTCCGTCCTTCCGTGACACTGCATACAAGGCTACTTTTTACAAATCACAAGCACCAAGTACGCAGATAATTAATTAGTATTTATTAACAATGACATTTTATCAAATTACTCTCCGGCAGACCTTATCATGCGTAAGATTGAAAGTAAAGCAAGCTTCGCATCATGCAGGTAATTGTACCAAGGAGGATTCTGTTTATTTTATTCATCTGCAGAACGGCAAGGAAAAAAGTGAAAAAACTCATTCCCAATGTGTGTGATATGTGAGAGTTGTGAGGTTGGACACCGATGGCTCGTCAATTCCCGATAACTAGAACGCAGACGACCTACGCTATGTCAAGTCTGTAGTGCTACGGCATGTTCTCAAGAATAATTATAAAAATGAAATCCTTCGCCCTCGTTTCCTTCACGACATCTTCCACAAACGTCCATCCATGCATTAGCTTATGGAGAGGGATGACAGGGCGTCAGGCGAAGGTTTGGGTTTCTTAGCTTACCCCAAGGCTCTTTGATCAGTAGCAGGAGCATAAATGTAAGAATTGCTTGGCACGGCTACGCAGCTTGAGCGTACCTACTTTAGTAAGGATTCAATTTGGATGTGATACCCAAAGAGATGTGCTCATGAGTGTATTGGTTGGCAGTGGGTAGGTTCTTATTTACTTTGTAATTTGGTTCCCAGGGGTTTGTTCAATCACAAGTTACTCCCTTGTCCTTTTCGCTCATGTTTGCAAAGTGCAAGTGTAGGGAGGTGGAAATGAAATTGTCCATCAAAGTTAGTCTCCGTCATTAATTGCATTAATTTCACTCATTAGAATGTCAGGAATATGTACTTTTTAATTTTTGACAGGAATGCCTCTCCTAGCATTTTACTTTCTGTGGAGAGTATAATAAGAAGTGTGCTGTATCTTTGTGGACTGAAGATGGGTAACAGTGAGGCTGGAGTGCAATAGAAGGGAATGGAAGGAAGAAGTCGACAGCAAAGTGAGCCGCTGACATGACAGTGGATGGTTCAAAGTGAACTCTAATTGACTTGACCAATTGAATTTCCAATGCTGGCAATATTACCTACGAGTAGCTCATTTAAGTTGAGCACTTCCTTCATCTGTCCTTTGCTCAGTGAGTCATTTTCCGTGGAAGTGACCGAGTGAGAGCCCTCAGAGCAATTACGCACACCTACGTGCATCTTGCCCTCTATTCCCAGCCTACGAGCCAGTCAGATTCATTCACATACATTTAGACACGTACATATCTCAGCTCTTTCCCCAACTTGAGAAAGGAAGACCTGCACATGGACTGTGTCTTTGCAATAATCTATTTAATGATGTGAATATTATGAATGATAATAATGCTAAAGAATAATGATAGTGTTTTGTGGTGGGGAGAAGTAGGGATTACTCAGCTATCAACACGTAGTCAATTTGGACATATTTGGAGCTTGGCCCTTTCACGCAGAGACAATCAAGATAATCATCCAGCCAAGAGATTCAAACTGGTAACATCCACCTTTCCCTCTCTCACAGTCTCCTCTATCCACTCTCTCCCCTCTCTCACAGTCACAGTACGTGGCAGAATCAATACAGCCAAATGTCAAGTACTACACCTTCTGCCGAGCATCCCATTTTGTCACCCACACACACTTTCCTACTCACTTGACTCACTACTCAAGTACCTTGAACCTTCATGCAAATTTGTCCACCAACTTTGGACCCAATATTCATTGATCGAGTGCTCCTTGGAATTTATATAAAATCTCTAAAGTCCAAGCGATTTATCCCTTAAATGCCTAATTGACTTGTGCTGGGCGGCTGCGGATGCTTTGGATGCCAGATGTGAGCTAATGTGGTCTGTGTGTCGTTTGTAGGTTGGACAGGTGGGTGGACTGAGCAGCCAAGTGCATGAAGCTGCGTTGTTGGATGAGATGAGTGTGGGATAGTTTGGGAGTCGGAGGTCGGACGTCTGTAGAAATAGGAGTCCGGCTAAAACTGTGCTGCAGTGACAGTGAGTGGTAGAAGATGACTAGCAGAGTCCGTGGCTTTACATGTGCAGAGTTCCCTTGTGACAATCTTCTTCCATTCGCACCGCACACACCAATCCAACCCTCACAAAAGCTCTGACATGTCATGACACATTCAGAGTTCTTGTCAAGACTTACAGCGGAGAGCAGGCTTCCCCACGTCTCCATTCCACAGATTATTCCATGTAAATTACAGATCGCTAGACGCTACTGCAGGAGACAGCGAAATCAACTTGACGGCGGAAAGGAAAGAAAACTGACGGAGGAGGAGGAGGAAGGGATGCTCAAGCAGTACAGACACTGAATTCAAAACCAAAAGCAGATCCAAATTCAAAAGCAAGGACAGAAGAAGAAGAAGACGGTCTGTGTACTTACGGCGACACCTGCAGCCTCCTTGGAGGCTAAACACAAGTTTTCAATTATGAAATTAACATGTGAATGAAATTCAATTTAGTTTTGCATTGGATATATTATTTCCGTAGTTCTTCCATGATTGGCAAGTCTCAAGTTGTGTCTCGAAGATTTGAATAGTCTTATCTCCGCATCTTGAACACGCCGCCCACGTTTCAATGAATTCTCTTTTTCCTACTTGAGTGTACAGGGAACATGTCACTGTATCACAATTTTACATCTTTTACCTCGCGTGCCTCCACTCAACTCCACGATATGCTCTGATAATCCTTTTAAATGGACATTCAACCACATTGCTGTGAGAACAAGTGAGCAGACACTACGTACGTGCATACCACCTTTGGCAGCACAGAGTTGTAGTGGGCTTTCCACGCAGCACACGAGGCTCAAGTGGGCCGAAACGTCTCCAAAATTTTCCGCCGAACCTTTTTCACTTTGACCCCGTACGCCACACCACACAGGACAAACTTGTTCTACTTAACTGACATTTTAATATTGCACGGAGAGTGACAGACGCTTCCACTGACGATAAGAACGTCGGTTTTTTAAAGGAAGCTCATCCTTGACGAAGGAAACGTAGCTGTCGGGCAGTGCATATTTTGATGCAGTGGATATTTTTGATAATGCGGCTCCCTCGAATCCCTGCCTCACTGAACGCTGTGGCTGCAATTGTATAATAGACTGATACAATAGAGGGAAAGAAATAAAAACCACAGGTTCGTTTATCTCTGTACATGTGCTTTGATGACTCTGCGGATGGGACTCCAGTTTTCACGTTCAGCCCACTCTTACTCGTGAACACGATAAATATCAGCTCTGATTCAAGATTAACTTAATCGCCCAGGAACCTTTAACTATTTTACTCCACAAAGCCTCAACTGTTGACAACCGTGTTACGATGACCATCACCGTCATTTCTCTTTTTTATGTCTAGTCACAAAGACTTTGAGCCCAGCCCAACCTCCTCCTGTTTGACCACAAACATAATTTATCCGCATCAAATCAAGCCTCTTTTTCTACTATTTTGATAACCTATTGATTCCTTTTACCTGAGGAAGTGCTCCGAATGGTAAGGAACTTTTGGTCTTGCAAACTCCAATGGGCAGGATATACATACATGGGCAGAGCCTGTAGAGAAACTCCTGATATGTGAATCAATATGAGTACACAGGGCATAAAAGCAATTGGAGTCATGTAGAAAAACTAAGTAACGGAAATCACATTAATTTACAAGTTTTTTACAAGACAGAGCAGTGCTACCAAGTTTGTAAGTTCCTTCATAGCTTTAGTTTTACAAAGCAGAGCACTGCACTGTTCGAGACAGAAGATATAAATCATGTGGAAATCTCAGATGATAATTGTGCACACATTATGGAGGTCTACACTAAAGGCGTCTACATCTTGTAAATCCGAATCCAAGGCTTCAAGTATGCTTGCAATGTTCTGTATGCCTGCCCTTTTGGCTATTTAAAGAGGCAAGTTAAAGACTTGTTCTGTAAGACGGAGAAGCCGTCCAATATTGAGAGAGAATGAGAGGATGTAGCCGAAATATAAATATTCCAAATATAACCCATAAAGTAAGTAATTTTCATTTTCTCAAAGTTGTGACGTGCCTTGTGCCAAAGTTTCATGTTTCAATTACCGAGACGTCAAAACCACTGGACGCAGTATTTCATACGCAGGCTAATGTTCAAGTCTTCCCAGCTCCCAACTGGAACGTAGCCGAGGCTCTTGAGAGTTGGAGTGGAGACTCAAAGGGGCACAGACATCCATGTCATGCAGACCATGTATTGACAATCAAAATACAGATTCTACACAAGCCATGACATGCCTCATTTTTGTTTGCTCCAGCTGCTACGGCATTTTCATGTAAACTGAGAAAAAGGGCGCATTTGACGGAGTTGCAGATCGCAGCAGTGGATTGAGGTGGAAGTGTGGAAGGGTGGACTTGCCATCCTGTACATCTTCGCTCTCACACGAAACTACTGTCCCAATTCCTACTGCCTCCTACGATTAGCCATACCATCCATGTTTTGAGTCTTGCCAAGTCCAGCTTTTGTACACACACTCACTCACAGAGCAATGCAAGATGTTCTACGGATGACGTACGCACATAGCATGATACGCTTGATGCAGATCCACAATCTCTAGTATTTAAAAGGCTGCTGCAGCTTATCTCGAGAGAAGGATGCATGTGGGTTGCAACTCGAAAACTTTTCTAGACTTCTTGAACCCTTTTCGCCTTTCCTCCGTGAGTGAGTTCCTCTCTTGTGGCAGCCTCTTTCGTAAGTTGAGCTGTGTGAGTGAGTGAGTGTGTGTTTACATAATTCTACTTGTGCATATCTCCCTTGTGTCTTCTGGATTTGTTATCCAACTGGAAAATATGACATGAACTCACTAAACTTCAAGACTATGGCTTGGCAGTTTCTCAACTTTTGAGACAAGCTAAAACTCAAATAAGCAACACTCCGAGAGAGCACACCGTCACATTCTCCCTCAATTCCTCCGCCTCGGACGGATATTCCGCAGAAAGGACTGAAAGGAGTCGAGGAGATCCTGAGCATTGAAATATACGAATCAAATCCAAGGAACCGGATTTCCATGGAAGGCTCGTCTCTCCTCCGTCTCAGAGCCTTTGCACTACGGAGATCCAGAGCAGCCCGCGGAAGCCATCACACTTGCAAAGAAAACTTGCTACTCACACATTCGCAGTCTCAGACAGAGTCCCTGGGTGAGCCTCTGCAAGTCAAGTCCGGACACTTTTACAGAGGAGTGCGGATACGACGGAGCATAAACTTTCCAATTATTAAAACTATTAAAGATGCAGTAATGAGCGAGGAACAAGTTCATTTATATTGAGTTACATACATTACTCCCAACATGGGGTTGCCATATGTGCGCCATGCAGCAGCCTGTACTCTGGAATGAGGAGCTCTGGCTGGCGACCACAAAAACAACGTAAATGGCGACGCATAATTATTATTGTTGCAAATTAAGTTTGTTGGAGGCATATCCTCTTTTCTATTATCTGTAGCATGGCAACTATTAAAACTCCCATTGCGCTGAGCCTGAGCCCTTCTACTCCACATTTACTCTTCCTGACGTACCTTATAGCGCATATACGCAGCCACTTTGAATCTCATCAAAATTCTATTCATTAAGCACTTGTCCTAATAAATAGCAAAAATACCAATTCAAATCTGACTATTGAGTGGAAAATGTAGTCTATGCAGAGTGGAAGAAACCACCCACATCACATTAAGCCAAGTACATTAAATTAATCTTGTGAAATCTAACTCTCTTTCCACAGAGAGAATAAAAAACAAATGAGAAAATTAAATGGAAACGGTGCAATATCCTGGCAACTACATACAGATACGCGTGGTGCAGAGTAAATATGAGAGTGCGATCCACAAAAAATACTCAATCGAATATATGGCGATGGAAGCTTTTATATGATAGTGACGGAGTTGGAATCCCAGATGTGCTCTACAGAGCGAGTGGAGTATACACAGAGAGTCATTAATTTCTCAAGTGAAACAGTTTTGAAAATGGTAAGTGTGCCGTTTACCTGTTTAGCATAAAATAAAGAGTATCAGCATGAGCTGTTATTCCAATTAAGGAATTACACCTTTAGCACTCACCATCAACCCTTTCACAAGGAACATTAGCCAGCTTGACAACATTTACATTTTCTTTAAAGAACCAAGAACGCAGAGACGACCGTCCAAACTGAGGAACCAGTTCAATGTTTACTCTCATTCTAAAATCACAGTCGCAGTGCATTCATTCGCATCTCCCTTGCTTTCCATGCCTCCGAGTGGATGCTCTGTAGATGCTCTGTACGTGGAGTGGAATATGGAATACAAGATCCCAGCACAAGGGCATTCACTCAGTCGTCTTTCCAAATTCTA
>JAQFZC010000677.1:0-43243 GCA_034695205.1 Dicyrtoma fusca | reverse complement strand
CATCCTCAACCAAGTAAGTAAATTACAATTAGGACCACGTTTCACTGTAACAACACATTTAACCTATTCGCAACTGGAAAACCATGAAATTGTTTACTGTCGTTTACATCTACTACAATTTAACACTTTCAAAAGGTTTAATATTAGAAATTAACATTTTCGAAAAGGTGTCAAAGCTAGAAACCAACACTTTTCAAAAGGTTTTAAACTAGAAATTAGCACTTTCAAAAAGGACAAAACCAGAAATCAAAACTTTTAAAAGGTGCTAAGCTAGAAATTACCGCTTTCAAAAAGGTTTAATATTAGAAATTAACATTTTCGAAAAGGTGTCAAAATTAAAAACCAACGCTTTCAAAACGGTCAAAACTAGTAAATAACACTTTTTAAAAACGGTCAAAACTAGAAATTAGCACTTTCAAAAATATCAAAACCAGAAACCAACACTTTGCAAAAGGTGCTAAACTAGAAACTAGAATTTTTAAAAAGGTCAAAACAAGAAATCAAAACATTCAAAATCGTGCTAAACTAGAAACTAGCACTTTCAAAAAGATCAAAGCTAGAAACCAAAACATTCAAAATCGTGCTAAACTAAAAATTAGCACTTCCAAAAAGGCCAAAACTGTAAACCAATCTTCTCCAAAACGTGTAAAACTAGAAATTAGCAATTCCAAAAAGGTCAAAACTAGAAACCAACATTCTCCAAAAGGTGTAAAACTAGATACATACATACATTGCTGTTCTGAAAAGGTTAATAAAATAAATAACTGTGCCATGGGCCATTGCAAATTGTGTGTACGTAAAACATGGCAAAAAAAATCAGCTGATCGCATCATTATCGTCAAAACAATTCCTAAGGAAGGAACAACCTGCCTGTCGTTTTTTTTTTGTTTTTGTATTAAATCTTCTGTAATAACAACAACCGCAAGGAGAAGGAAAATCACCCATGAAATGGATTAACAGTTTAAGAGGGTGTAGGAGACTGAATGGGACTGATAATGATTTGATTCACTTCAAAATTTCCATTGCCAAGCCATGTTGTTGGGGCTAAAAGGCGATCACCTGAGTCCACTTTATTTCTTCACTTTACCTTTTCCCCTAAACATAGATATGAGTTGCGTGGAGAGATGTAAAACTTCCACAACTTTCCTCGTACCATCAAAATTAACTCAGGCAGCTGGTTACAATAACGCACAGGCAGAGAGGCAAAGCCTGTGTCAACTATGGAGGGAGGGATTTCTTGGGAGATACATACATTTTATTCTGAGCTGAACTCCACGGCACGGCACTGCACTCATTGCACTCTTGGATGGAACAAAAGGCAGAAAAATTATCATATATACTATACCTATAGAGCTTGTGTCCCTATAGATAAGTTACCTCCTATACATACATATAGAGGATCGTTAAATTGTAACTGCTTAGGAGCCTTGCAAAGAAGACGAGCGTACGCTTATGTTTGCTTAGGATTATACTGCTTGCCTTAGAATTAGATAGAGGTTTCTTAAACAAGGTAAAATTATGAAAATACTTATTTGAAAAAGTGTAAATTGAGATATTTAGTGCGCTCAAAAATTACACGGCACGATATTTGAAAGCTGTAAAAGTGTAAAAAGTGGTGTGTACACTCAAACAAGTCCAAAATGAATGAATGTGCTTTTTAAAAAGTGCAAAATGAATATATATTCGCTTTCAAAAAAGTGCAAAATGAATAAATGCACTTTTTAAAAGGGGTAAAAGAAATACATTCGCTTTTTAAAAAAGTGCAAAATGAATAAATGCACGTTTTAAAAGGGGCAAAAGAAATATATTCGCTTTTTGAAAAAGCGGAAAATGAATACCTATGTGCACTTTTAAAACAGTGTAAAATGAATAAATACACTTTTTACTAAGTGCAAAATGAATATATTCGCTTTTAACAAAGTGCAAAATGAATAAATACACTTTTTGAAAAGGGAAAAATAAATATATTCGCTTTTTAAAAAAAGTGCAAAATGAATATGCACACTTTTAAAGAGGCGCAAAACGACAATAAGCATTTTTAAAGAAGTACAAAATGAATATACACTTTTTTTAAAAACATGCAAAATGAATATACGCACTTCTTCAAAAAAAAAGTGAAAAACGTGATTTTGATACGTTCAGAAAGCATGTAAAACAGTGTATCTACACATTTCGTACACATGCTAACCTTATGTATATCTAACACTTTTTGAATGGTGCAAAGCGCGCTAATTGCACATTCTTAAAGTGCAAAACCTTATGATTTACACATTCTAACAAATAATTTTCCAATACGTCACATTTAGAAGGCCCCATTATGTAGTTTTTGTATACACCTAGCTACTAACTTGTATATTGTAGGTCTGTTTGTCTGTACTTGTATTTGAAAAGTTTATGGAATCGGTGGAAGTTAAAAACAAGCGTATTTTGAATAGCTACGAAACTCCTAGGACAGACAGTGCCGGCCGTTTACATCGTTCATCGTTCATACTTTGTGAAGAACTGAGAGGCTCGACGAGACTCAAAAGAGCTCAAGACAAAGTAGTGTAATACCCTGTAATGTTACAATGCACATTGCCTCACATCCATTCCCTTTCACGTCCGTATTTTCTTCTTCAAAATCTTCCCTTCTCTCCTATCTTGGCCTTATTGCTTCCTTTTACTTCTCTGCTGCTTCTTCTGCCTTGTCTTCTTGGTTTGATTTGACTTGCCTTGCCTTGCCTCGTCTTGTCTTGAGCCTGGGCTCCATCCTCCTTCCCTCACACACTGGTTAGTTTTCAGTTTTCCTTCCTTCTGAATCTCGTATCCCAGTCGTATACGTGAAATAAGTTGAGTCAAAAGAGGGACGAGAGAAGAGACTTTGAGTGCGGCTGAATGTTGAATAGATTATGTTGGTATAACTTGCTTCAACTGGCTTCCACTTCTTCGGCCTGTCTTTGGAGCCGTGGAACTCTGAGGACTGAGTGTAGAGAAAATGCGAGTAAAAAACATACGGAACTTCATGAGCTATGCTACAAAATGTTCCAAGCGAACAAGTGTACATACAGTCAGTAAAATATGGCAAGCATAGCTGTGAACCATCCAGCTGGGGGTCTTTCAAATATGACGTCATTGCAATGGATTTTTACTTTTAAAACTACTGTAATACTTTTTGATTTGTACATTTTTCAACGCGAATTCTCTGTGCTTGCGTTTTTTCAAAACACACATTTACTGTTATTACACTTTTTGAAAAGGCGCGGTTTATGTTTTGCACAGTTTAAAAGGGCACATTTGTATGTTTTGCCGGTTTTGAAAAGGCGTATTTCTTGTTTTACACTTTTTTAAAAAGGTGTATTTCTTGTTTTACACTTTTTTGAAAAGGCGAATTTCTTGTTTTACACTTTTTTGAACCATTCCTTCTAGCTTTGTCTGTTTGTGAAAGCGCACTTTATGTTTTGTACGTTTTTAAAATGGGTATTTCTCTGTTTTGCCTTCTTTGAAAAGACCTATATTATTTTTTACACACATTTCAAGCTTTCATTTTATGTTTACCTGTTTTTGAAAAGGCACATTTTTCATGTTCTTGAAGTTTTTGAAATTACGCAGGTACAACTCTATGTTTCTCTCTTTTTGAAACGGCGCATTTCATGCTTTTGTACACATTTTTGAAGCGTGAATTCTATGCCTTTTTCGTTTTCTTGCTATTTGACTAATTTGAAAGCGTTTTCTTACCCCAATAGGTATGCCATCATAATTGCGAGGCTCCCGGTCCGCATCCTGTGGTAATTACAGACAGACGGAGAGAATACAGAGATGCTCCCCATGCTCTAATATTTGTATGTGCACAGGGATAAATGTTAAGCTTTTCTATTGTCGAGTCATGGAATTCAAGTTGCATGCATAACCTGAACGAGTGAGCGAGTGAGTGAGTGAGTGCAGGCCTCTCATCTTATCCACTGTTTTGGTGTGTGTGTGTGTGTGGCTGTCTTCATTCTATTTTATATCGTATTGTTAACATTGGATAAGAATGCACAATTTCTGAGCATAGTTGTAGCCAAGGCAGACTTTTTCTGTATGTACTCTCTGCTGATAAAAGTGCAGCTCTATTAAGGTACGGTTATGTGCGTTACAATCTTCAATACGAAATGCAACCAAGAGAATCTGCAAGCATCTAATCTCTGCCTGTGCTCTGCTCCGTAGCTCAAAGATCTCTCCTTCAAGATAACAATGCATTCTTTCTTCGCCTTCTGCCTCCCTGCACATCCCTATATGTATAGCACACGGGATTATATACTCAATTCATAAAAAAAAATTTAATAACATTCTGCCAACAATATGCCTTTGCTATAATATACCTATACGAATGCATGTACCGTATACAGTATA
Source organism: Dicyrtoma fusca (assembly GCA_034695205.1). Taxonomy (NCBI): domain Eukaryota; kingdom Metazoa; phylum Arthropoda; class Collembola; order Symphypleona; family Dicyrtomidae; genus Dicyrtoma; species Dicyrtoma fusca. The sequence goes on along the minus strand of JAQFZC010000677.1, from coordinate 38,875 downwards.
TGGGATAATACAATTGTAGTATAGTGCACTTTTGGCTATATAGCACATCGTTTTGATTCCGTTATTCCGGTAAAATGCATGCATAACTACTATAATAGAATGAACAGTGATAAAAGAGATATTGTACAGTAGCCGTAGATGCAATTATGCTTTGCTATAAAAATATACTGAATGTAGAAATATATGTACCTATAACTCGGCTATGCTTTTTATTGTGTAGAGAAACCACTGAAAACTACAGACATTTTATGCTGTTAACTTGAATTTGGGGGCCTTTCAGGTGTGACTTTATTTAAAAATGACTTTTTGGAAGGTGCAAATGCCTTATTTTACACTGTTTCAAGGCATTAAAATCTATTTTAGCATTGTTTTAAAAAGCTTGTTTTATGTATGTTTTTACACTCTTTTGTAGGGCTAAAAACGATTTTTGAACTTTTTGAAAACGCTCATTTTGTGTTTTTACACTGTTTCAAAGCGTTAAAATCTATTTTTGCACTTTTTGAAAACGCTCATGTTGTGTTTTTGCACTCTTTCGTAGAGTTAAAATCTATTTTTGCCCTTTTTGAAAACGCTCTTTTACGTTCTTACGCTGTTTCAAAGCGTTAAAATCTATTTTTGCATTTTTTGAAAAGTCTTGTTTTATGTTTTCAAAGTCTTTCGAAAAACTAAAATCAATGTTTGGATTTTTCTAAACGTGCAGTTATCATATTTGACACCAATTCAAAAAGTTCTATCATGCATTGCATTTGCTTCTTACTGAAAACAATCATATTTCGTTTGTACACTTTTTCAAAACTTTGTTTTCTATAGAAGCTGCAAATAATACCCGTTTTCAACTTGTGAAAATGTCGGATGACGTCATATTTGAAAGGCTCCTTTTGGCAGCTATGTTCATTTGCAGTTGTAGATAGCGCATTTTTACAACAACAGCAGCGCAATACACAGTAAGTCAAACGTTGCTACAAACACCACAGTTTTCAACAATGAACGTGAAGTGATGAAAGGGAGGCATGGCAAAATATTATTGTTTGTAATTATATAGTCAAGTGTACTTTTGAAGAATTTATTTCTTTTTCTATTACCACAACAAGTAGGTGGCTACAGTGCAGTAGCGTGTAGTAAACAATAAACAGGGTATAGCGAGTCAAACTGGGTATACGTACTGCAACACATCTGTGGCATTACATTCATTCAATGCATATAGCTATACATTATATACATATAGCTTACCAGTTAGTTGGCTATGCCTATAATGAAGGTGCTCACTATTTGTAAAGTTTGTTATGATTACAGTTTTAGAAATTGTGCTCTAAAGTGTGAACTTAAAGTCTCGAGACGAGATTGAGATTGCACTAATAGTTTGTTTGTATTTTTCAGTACTCCTTCCTCTTTCAATCCTTTTTTTCCACAATACGTACTTTTCCGTGTAGACTGTAGGCCACAGTCTTAACTTGGATGACGATTACGCCTTTAAAATTCAATGATAAAGTTCTATTCTACGTACAGTATAGATGAGAGACAGAGCATATCTTAAAGTATAGAAATACATTCCATTGTAATAGAGGAAATTACAACAGACGAGCCTCGCAAAATCAATTTAAAGTGGAATAACTCGATTCCAAAAAGGTCAAAAAGATCAATTTGCATGTTTTACAAGAGGCAAAACTTGGTACATTGTAACATTTTGAAAAGGTGGAAAACTCCAAATATCACTTTTTTGAAGAAGGCAAAACATGAAATCACACTTTCAAAGAAGGCAAAGCATGAAATTACACTTTTTCAAAGAAGGCAAAGCATGAAATTACACTTTTTTAAAATAGGCAACACATGAAATTACACTTTTTCAAAGAAGGCAAAACATGAAATTACACTTTTTTAAAGAAAGCAACACATGAAATTACATTTTCAAAAAAGGCAAAACATGAAATTACCCTTTTTCAAATTAGGCAACACATGAAATTACACTTTCAAAAATGCTAAAACATGAAATTACACTTTTTCAAAAGACTCAAAGCACGAAATTACCTTTGGTAAAACAGGAGTAAAAGAACATTTTTCGAGCTTTTTAAACCGTCTTTTCAAGGCTTATTTACATCCATATTTGCAAGGCCCCCAATACAAATACATATACATACATAAAGGAAGCTTACACCTACAGTGTAGTGTATAGTGTACGTATAAATAAATGGTCGACTATGGGAAACACCGCATACAGCACACTGATTGAACTCGAACGCTGACTTCCAAGCGTGTCCGAAGCTTAGCTTCCCAAATTGATCTCTGACACGTGTTAGGGATCCATGATTTCAAACTTACTTTTTCTCCTACTATTCTACTACTACTACTACGTGCCAATGCAATATGTGATGTCAGTATATGGGAAACCAAAACCAAACCAAGTCATCCACCGTAAAATTCAATGATAGCTACATACATGCCAGTAAAAAAAGAAGCTACAATATTATCAACTAAAAATAACAAAAACATACAACCAAATGACATCATCTACAGTTATACAGTCTGGCAGATGCTTCCATTATAAAAGAAAAGACAGATCATTGATTCAAAACAGTTTTTCCCACTTTATTCATGCTTTTACTTTTACAATGCTGGACACTCCGACTTTATTATTACTAAAAGAATGCAGCTTGCAACAGAAACCGAACAAACTGAACAACGAAAGCCAAATTAAAAATAGACGAACTTAAACCACTTTGCATTTGCATCGACGATATAGGAAATGACTGACTTCCTTCTCAATCATCTGCACTTCTTTGACCATAAAAAATTAAGAAAATAAAAGTGAGCCCACAAACAAATGTCCAAAAATACTCTACACTCCTACGGATACAGAAGATATGCATAAAAAGTTGTTGTTTAGCATCATACTCTCATACAATTGTGTCGGGCAAAAGTTTAAAAAGGGAAATGTGCGAAGGCAAGTGTAAAATTGATATTTAACAGCGCTTTAAAAGGGTTTCGATTTGAATACATAAAGAACATGAAAGAATAAAAATAAAAATAAGCGAGTATCAAATGGGGTTATCGTACCTACCCAGACCATCAACCAACCTACCTACCTACCTAATACAGATATTCATTTATTCTCAAATCTACTTAGGAGCCTTGCAAATACGAAGTTCTCCTATTTGAATTTGAAAACATCTTTGAAAAAAATCAAAAATAGAAATCATGCTTTGAAAACGTATCAATTGTCAAATTATAATAGTAACCTTTCAAAAAGGAAGCAAAACAAGACAGCAAGTGTTTGAAAGAAAAGCAAAACATGGTATTTACACACTTCAATAAAGTCATTTTTAATATTGATTTAAAAACAGCTTTAAAAAAAAGCATAACTCGAAGCTTGCCTTTCAAAGAGATGTAAAAGCACAATATGCAATATTAGCCTTTTTAAAAAGGAAGCAAAACAAAATAGAGCATTTTGAAAGAGTGCAAAACACGGTATTTACGCACTTCAAAAAAGCCATTCTCAATTTTGATTTAAAAACAACTCTGAAAACCCCAAGAACGAAAACAATGTTTTGAAAAAGTGGTAAAACACAATATTAACCTTTTCAAAAAAGAAGCAAAACACGATAGAACATTTTAAAAAAGTGCAAACCACGGTATTTACACACTTTAAAAAAGCCATTCTTAATTTTTTGATTTAAAAACAGCTCTGAAAAAAGGCAAGAATGCAAATAATGTTATGAAAAAAAGTGGTAAAGTGTGGTATTTGTCTTTTCAAAAAGGAAGCAAAACAAGATAGAACCTTTTGAAAGAGTGCAAAACAGGGTATTTATACGCTTCAAAAAGAGCCCTGTCAACAAAGTCATACTTGAAAGACCCCGACCAGATTGCCAGAGACCTACTCACAACATTTCTGTACTCAGTTGCTCCACTCTATACATACCCATACTGCTGTGGTTTGTTGTTTTTATTGGAGAGTGGGACAAAATGGAAAGTAGGTGGAATGGCTCTATATTCGATTATAGCAGAGGAGAGCAGTGCAGCGTGGAGTACAGTATAGTGCAGTGCTTCACACACACACACACAAACACACACACACACACAACAGAGAACAGAACGAAGGAACAAACCTAAAGACATTAAGTAAACCACTTACGGAAAAAATCTTTTTACATTACCTTGATGCGATGTTGATGGTGTTAGTGTGTTTCTCCTCCGCTCGCATTCTACCTCGTAATTTCTGTTCCACCTTCAACAACATTACAGCTAACGATAAGTTTTATTATAATCAGGCAGCATCAGGGTTGCTTCCACTGCACCGTGAATGGACTGAGGAGATGGATTGAGAGATACATCTCCACTTTCCTACACTATCCCCGCGTCACTCCAATCATTAGCTCGTAGTAGTATTTACGAACAGAAAATGATTTATGCAATTTACTATATATCTCGAGATTAGGCCTCCCCCTTCCATTCCACTGCATTGCATTTCCATCATAAGCATAAGAATAATAATAATAATTTTATTGTGAAATGCTCGATGCTGACAGATTATAAGAAAGCAAGAAAAGATTGTAATAATAGTATAATGGTAGTAAAGTGCTTACCTAAATAAACTAGGTAGGCTTCTATAGTGACTTGTGCTATAGTGCTTTGCTCTGTACTGTCTATAGTGCATCTATAGGTGTATTCGCACTGGGACTGATAATAAAGTAGGCATCTACAGATACGATTGCGATGGTGATTCTGATCCTGATTAGGATAAGCGTATAGGATACGGTATAATGATAAGATGATAGGCTAATTATGATGATTAGCCTGCTAATTGATGAGAAAATGAGCGACCGGTTAAGGGAGAAAAATCGTCTTAGCTGTGTAGAGCTGTAACAGGGAGGCATACGCTCATTCTCACTCTCATTAAGGATAGTATCAGTGCTGGTGTTTAGTGCACTCACTGGATGAATACAAGGGAGTCAATGGTAGGAGTTTAGTGTTTTGACTCAGTCAAGTCAGTCAGAGCCAGAGTTGAGGAGAGTAGACCATAGCAGAATGAATCGTGGTTGAAGAGGTATTGTGGTTATGTCCAGTTCACGCTTAAAAGCATTATTGTAAAGCGTTCCCCTCATGTAATTTTGACCCAACCATCAGCGAATTACCAGTACATACAAAAGTGCTAATAGCAGTTTTATTCATTTTTAGAAATAGCAGAACTGCCATTTACACTTTTAAAATAGCAGTAAAATAGCTTTTATACTTTTAAAAAAAGTAATAAAAGAGCGGTTTATACTTTTCAAAAAGAAGTAAAATATCTTTTATGCTTCTAAAAAAGCAGTAAAATGGCAGTTTATACTTTTCAAAAAGCAGTAAAATAGCAGTTATACTTTTCAAAAAGTAGTAAAATAGCTTTCGCACTTTTCAAAAAGCAGTAAAAGTGAAGTTTATACTTTTCAAAAAGCAGTAAAAGAGCAGTTCATGCTTTTCGAAAAGGGGTAAAAGTGTCTTATTCAAAAGCAGCAAAACAGCTACCTAAACATTTACGCTTTCCAAAAGTATGTAAAACCACTAGAGTGTTTACGTTTCCAAACCTTATAAAAGCAGCATTTACAATTTTCAAAAGTGTAGAGAAAACTTTTTAAAAATAGTAACACTGTCTTTTACTAGCGTTTTTCACAGTGTGTAAAAAAGTTGCACGTATACATATTTACACTTTGGTATTAAAAGCACAGCATATGTACATATGTAAAAAGTTGACCGTTGTGTTGTTTTAAGCGTGCACTGGACTTCCACAGCCCAAGCTGCTTCTTCATCTTCACCCACGCTATATCTCTGTATCTGTATATGTGTTATCTTGATGAATAAATGGTTATGTGGACATTCTCATAAGTAATGGATAATAGTCCAGACTGAGTCAGAGACATTCTTATGCTCTCATAGGTAATGGGTACATTTAATATTATTTCACGAGTTATCCACCATCCTCATCCATGGGCACTTCCATTCATTGGAGATAGGCTCTCAGAGATCCTATAGTCCATCTCTACTAGGTCTATCTCCAGAAGTAGCCAGGGCCAGTAGTGCTGAAGGTATTAGAATATAACATGTGCATCTATCGCCCTACTGGCACTGTCTTTGCCTCTTTGCCTTGGACTGGCTCTGGCTCTGGCTTCTTCTTCTTCATCTTCTTCTTCTTGGGCTTACCTTGGATTTTACTTGAGACCATTGAGACTGAAGACTCATCGTCCTAAGACTGTGACTCTAAACTGTAGACTGAGGACCCAAGACACAAAGTAAGATGAAAAAACAGTAGATAACGAATGGAATGTGTGGAGATAGGGAAGATGTGTAGGTAATAGAGTAAGTACTCCAGTGGATGTGATGCTATGCAGTATAGCCAAGGTATAGCCTATAGGTATAGCTGGGACCAGTCCTGGGACCTGCCTGCACCCGTAACTAGTAACCAGAGACAAATCTTGAAGAGAAGAGAATGAGATTTTATTCAAAGAGCTCTGGCGGTGCCGTTTTTTCCGTTTCACCGCGAATTGGATGAGGATTTATGTGACCTTTATGTGGATTTTGCTGAGTCTTTATCGCTTATGTTTGATGCGATCCGATCCGATGATGGTTACGGTACGTTTCCTTTCCTCTCCTTTCCTTTGCTGTGGGATGCCAGCCCTTCCCTTCCCTTGCCTTGTAGCCTTACACACACTGCACCGAGTTAGCTTTGTGCAACTCAGGATCCAGAGCCCAACTCCCAAAATCCCGAACAAAGTTAAATCTCCCACGTTTTACTCATACGATAGGAGTCTAGAGCATAGCTCAGTAGGCACTAACTAGTAAGGCACTCTGTTCAACTTTATATGGGCATACTGTAGTACATAGTAACATTACATACACGAGGTTTAATGTTTGCTCTACCAAAGAAGTAAGTATTTCCAATCGGGGAGAAATGATGATATCGATATTACATATTCCGTCCGCACCGACCGCTCTTCTGAGACGGTTTGGAGCCTTACAGATGTGACAGCGTTTAGTTTATTTTTGGATTAGGACACAGTTTTTGAAATACCTTGTCAGAAAGGAGGATAGCGTTTTAAAAACTGAATGCACCTTTTTAAAAGAGCAAAACATAGAATGAACGTTTCAAAAACTGCAAAAACGTGTAGAATGTGCCTTTTTAAAAAGAGCAAAACAGAATAAACGTTTCAAAAACTGTCAAAACGTGTAGAATGAACCTTTTCAAAAAGAGCAAAACATACATTTTACGTTTCAAACAGTACAAAAACATGTAGAATGAATCTTTTAAAAACAGTGAAACTCACAGTTGATGCTTCAAAAACTGCAACAAAGTGTAGAATGTACCTTTTTAAAAATATCAAAACACACTGCAACGTACGTTTCAAAAACTTGGGCAATGCATCTTTTCAAAAAGAGCAAATCGTTCAATTTACGCTTCAAAAACTGCAGAAATGTGCAGAATGCATCTTTTTAAAAAGTTCAAAACATACAATAAAGCACGTTTCAAAAACTGCAAAAACGTGTAGAATGCACCTTTTCAAAAAGAGTAAAAACTACAATTTAGGTATGTTTCAAAAACTACAAAAACACGAAAAATGCACATTTTCAAAATGAGCAAAACATATGATTACAGTATTTTTAAAACCGTGGTTGGTTTCAGTAACGTGCCATTAGAAAGGCCCCTACAAGCACATAGTGCAAAGCCCGAAACCGAAATGACAAAAAAAGCCCGAAAGTTTCAAGTGTGTAGAGACTAAAGAGAGTGTGTCTTTTTGTGTGTGTCCGTCGGTTCGGGCTTCTTGTCGTTCTATCGCTGGATCTGTAGATCCGTTAACACGTTGAGGAGAGAGCGTGTGGGGAAAAGTTGGTTGGGAGTACAGTACCTTCTCGGTTCATCGGTTCATCCCTCCTAATTCCATATCTGCGTGTTTAATGCATAAAACAGACAGTCTATTTAGGATTCCTTGGGAGTCAAGTCAAGCCAAGCCAAGTCAAGTCAAGATATTCACAGCAGTAACAATAAGTTCCCGTCCCCTCACTCTCTGTCTCTCAAACACACACTAAAACGTCCAGGCCGAGGCGATGTGTTACTCAGTTAGCTCAAATGATGATATACATTTTTATTCTCTTTATAGATGATCTGTATGTAAGGGGACAGTTTGTCTGTGTGTGTGTTTTTGTATGTGTGGAGGATCCAGTGAGAGAGTAGTAGGCACTTTGATCCCCATTGGTTTGAGACTTTGAGAAGAAATGCTATATAGCTTTACCCCCATAATCCTTTACTCGACTCAAAATCTGACTTGAAATTCAAGGCGAGGAGGTCCATGTGAAGCCTTCATTTATTATTATATTATTTATTCCTCATGACGCTCTCTGGATCCATGGATTCCTCCTGCAAGCGGCTCCTAAGCGGAATCGTATGTATGTATGTATACACAATGTGGGTAGATCCTACCGAGTGTGGAGGACAGTAGACAGAGCATATGTGGTGAATGGTGAAGTTACAACTAAATGGTCTGATATTTCCATCACCGTTCCTTTTCCATTTCAGCCCTGCATCCTTCTAAACTTTTAATGCTACAAGCATCGTGGATGAAGCAGCATTGTGGGGAAGTCCAGTCGACGCTTTAGAAATCATTTTGCGACAATATTTCAGCGTCTCCTTAAGCTCATCTTGATAAGTTTCAAGAGCGTTTTACTTTGGGTTTACAAACGGCATTGAATTTACATTTTGTATTCTTTTTTTACGTTCCCCCCATATTTACGTTTTTTCAAAAAAGTGAAAGTCCCATATTTACACTTTTTTAAAGTGAAAATCTCGTATTCATACTTTTTCAAAAAAGTGAAAATCAAGTATTTACACTCTTTCAAAAAAGTGGAAATCAAGTATTTACACCTTTTCAAAAAAGTGAAAGTCTCGTACTTACACTTTTTCAAAAAAACAAAAATCCCGTATTTACACTTTTTCAAAAAAGTGAAAACCAAGTATTTACACGCTTTCAAAAAAGTGGAAATAACGTATTTACACTTTTTCAAAAAAGTCGAAATCTCGTATTTAAACTTCTTCACAAAAATGAAAATAATGTGTTTACACCTTTCAGATGTAGTGAAAGTGGAACTAGTACTTTTTAAACAAAAACAAAACCGTATACATATTACACTTTTTTGAAGTAGAAAATCTGTTTTTAACCCTTTTTTTAAAGTACCAAAACTGTTATTTACACTTTTTAAAAGTAGCAAAAATGGTATTTACACGCTGCAACAATAACTTCAAAGTGATGTTTACGTACAGTTTTTCCTAAACAAAGGTAAACCGTTGATTGTTGGACACCCATCAGAATGACGCTATGGGACGCTGTACTATCGTCGTAGTCCCAATCACAATGCCTCTTCACAAACGATATGCCCAAATATAAGCCTACCTTCCCGCCTGCCATTTTTATTTCCCCCTCCTTAAGATAAAACATAAAGCACCATATTATCATACGACATATAAAATGTTAAAAAGGAATTGTGTTCTCGTTCGTATGATGCTCTCTCACATGATGGCCTGCTGTCCCGGCCGTGTTGTGGGTCTGGATCTGGAATCTGGAAGCAGTCTCAAAGGCTCCACACTACACCATTATAACTCTGTTCCACACAATGTGAAATGGAAGCAGCAGTACATAAAAGCGACTAAGCATTCTCAGATCCTATACAGCGATTGGACTTAAATATTTGCATACGCACTCATATTATTATGCACATATAATACAAACGCACTCACTCACTTTTTCCTTCATGTCTATGGGTCGTGTCGTGTGTGTCTAGATGACTGGGTCGCTCCCAGCTATTTTCATACGCTTCGATGAAATCCTCGTTTATTTAATGTAAATACACGCTCTCACAATCAGTTTAGCCCTCGACGACTTTTGCCAGCAGCGAAGGCAAGGGCAGCGTAGGCAAGGCACAAACCTATTAGTAACCAAACCAATGCAATGCCAGTGGAGTGCAATGCGTTTCAAATAGGAAATTCTTTGTTAGAAAAACCGTAAAAAATGTCCGCTATTTGTAGGAACAACAAATATTTTATTTATGGATCATTTTTGCATAAGATGTTGCTATTTATTGTATTTGTATTTGACCAGCTGCTAACTAATTTGTGTGCAAATATTTCCCTTTCATGGTGTCCACTCCACTGTCCACAAGAAGGTAAGAATCTATTTCAAAATGTCCATAAAAATGTTAAGGTTAAAAGTAAAACTATTATATAACGATAGAGCATAGCTATAGGTATAGATGCTAGTCTGGTCACGTTACCTTGTTGACGACTGTATTCTGTAGAACAAAATCTTAGCTCTTCACATGCTGAATAAATACTATGTAATTAGACTCCGAGTAGGCAGGCAGGAAAGGTATGGACATAAATAATTTCAACAGTTTGCGATTTGCGTACTAGTTTTGCTGGCAGGCTATGCTTATGCTGGTAGGCACACGTTCATAAGTTAAGGAGCCACATACATATTGTAGTATAGTGGCGAGTGTTATTCATCGCTACTAATAAATTCATAGTAAACATGAGGCAATCCTTAATTCCCATCAACAAGCCAGTCAAGAGGGAAGCGACGAAGTAAATAAGCTATTGTTATTACTGTGACTAGAAATATTTATTGCTACTATCATTAGGATTATCAGTGCTATTTTGCCCTGTCATTAGGAGCCGCGCAACTATGACGTCATTTGAGATGAGATGAAAAACAGCCGTAAAATAAGGCAAGAATGGAAATAGTGTCCTGAAAAAGAGGTAAAACACGGTACCTTCGTTTTTTAAAAGGAAGCATAGCAAGACGGAACTTTTTGAAAAAGTGTAAAATATGATATTTGCCTTTTTTAAACGAAGCAAAGCAAGATAGAGATTTTTGAAAAAGTGTAAAACACAGTATTTGCCATTATTAAAAAGAAGCAAAGCCAGAAGGAACTTTTTAAAAAAGCGTAAAACGCAGTATTTGCCTTTTTTAAAAGGAAGCAAAGCAAGACGGAACTTTTTGAAAAAGCGTCAAACGCAGTATTTGCCTTTTTTAAAAGGAAGCAAAGCAAGACGGAACTTTTTTAAAAAGTGCGAAACACGGTTTTTGCCGTTTTTAAAAGGAATCAAAGCAAAATAAACATCTTTGAAAAAGTGTCAAACACAGTTTTTGTCTTTTTAAAAGGAAGCAAAGCAAGACGGAGCTTTTTGAAAACCGTAAAACACAGTATTTGCCTCTTTCAAAAGGAAGTACAGCAAGACAGAACATTTTGAAAAAGTGTAACACACAGTATTGGTCTTTTTCAAAAGGAAGCAAAGCAAGATACAACAATTTAAAAAAGTGTAAAACACATTATTTACTAGGTACATCTTTTTAAATGCTCCATCACATTTGAAATGCCCCTTACGCACATTAAAGTCTAGTTAGTGCTTTACTATCTTAATTCTTGTTGGAAGCTAAAGACACACGTTTTTTAAAGCATGCTTCCATTTTCTACTGTTAACTGCCGCATTACATTCAAATATGTACGTCCAATGCCACTGTAGTAGGCACTCACTGATGGATTTAACCTTGCGCCTTTCAATATTAATTTTAACTTTATGATTACGTTCTACTACAACACTAAGCATGCTTAAGTACACAGTTATTACGCACTTTATTTCATCTCCCAAATTCCATTTCCATTACAGCTACGATCTACAGACGTGCCTACAAATAGCAATGGCAGTACCAGTCGTACATACACATGGGCATAACTCTACAATTGTGTCAATTGACAATTGTGACTGGTATACCTATGTAGGTACTCCCAGTCTACAGTCTACAGGAATAAAATGATTTAAACTTTATTTACAGTTTACACAAGTAGAGTAAGTACACAGCCAAGAAGTTATCGCATCACACGATCACGTCGTCTAAAAACAAATACTGTAGGCATAGTATAGCACAGAATCGAACAGAAGAAGAACAAGAAGATCTCTATAGAAGTCTATATTGGATTTATTGCTGACTAGTGAGACCGGCACAAGTTGTCAAAGTGGATTCCATGGAATAGAACAGTACTTATGTGTGTGTGTGTGTGTGTGTGTGTGTGTGTGTTCGAGAAGATCGCATCGGTAGCAGGCTGTTTAGCTGTAGCTTTACAGCCAAATACAAATAAATACAAAAATAAAACGTATCCTCAAGTCAACGTCACTGTCACCCGAAAGAGATGTAAACGAGTCGAACTACAGTTTCTAGCATCTTTGTATGCACTGCCATGGCTGTAGTCTATAGGCAAGGGGAGCAATATGGAAGGCTATATAGTATAGCTCACTGCTACACATTTATTAATATACTGTGTACACATAAATAGGCTCCAATACATGGGATTCGATTGCTTGGGATACAAACACATGCGTCCGTGTCCGTGTACTGTGTACTGTACTGCTCTTTGTACTGAATATACTGGCTTGTAGTGAGTATGCATTATGCTATGTACTCTTTTTTTCAGTTTCGCTTTTTTCCCTCACAACAGTGTAGATCAGTAGATCCCAGTCCCAGTCTCCCAGTAAATACATGGAGTATCAAGTCATCCCATGGAAATGACAGACGTCATTGATTGTAGAAGGTCAAAAGTAGAAATGCCACAGCAGAGCTCTGTTTTTATTTCTAGTATTATAAGCTACGGTGCTACTGTGCTGTACTGTGCTAGACGAGGGTACATAGTAATCACGTAGATGTGGGGCCGCTCAAAATTGACGGCATTCAATTGTGGAAATACATTGTTTTGCACTTTTTCAAAAAGTTTTATTTTGCTTTGCTTCCTTTTTAAAAAGGGAAATACTGTGTTTTACACTTTTTTTAAAAGTTGTATCTTGCTTTGCTTCCTTTTGAAATGGGCAAAAACTGTGTTTTACACTTTTTCAAAAAGTTCTATGCTGCTTTTCTGTCTTTTAAAAAAGGCAAATACTGTGTTTTAAACTTTTTCAAAAAGCTCTTTTTTGCTTTGAGTCCTTTGAAAGAGGCAAATACTGTGTTTTAAACTATTTCAAAAAGTTCTAACTACCTTTTCCTCCTTTAGAAAAAGCCAATATTACGCTTTTGTCCATTTTGAAAAGTTCTATCTTGTTTTTTGCTTTCCTTTTGAAAAGACTAACATCATGTTTTGCACCTTTTAAAGAACATAAAATATATTTTTATATTCTTTAAAAAGCCACAAAATTGTAGCTACTGTTTAACATAGGGATTTGTGAACGTTTAAATCTGTGTTTTATACTTTTTCAAAATCTCCTGTTTCTTTCCTTATGTGCTTCCTTGTAAAAATGCCAGTGATGTTACTTACACTGTTTTGCCATTTTTTTTAAATGTTCTGTCTTCGTTTGCTTCCTTGCAAAGTTGAAACGGCTTACAGTATGCGCTTTTTACTCTTTCAAAAATTTCTATCTTGTACTCTATCTTTATCCTTTAGGAAAGGCTAATACCAAGTTTTACCGGTTTTTTACCGGTAAACATTATTGTTACTTAACAATAATTATTATGGCTTTTTTCAAGGCAGATTTTTTATCCAACGCAGATTGTGTGACGTCATGCTTGCAAGGCTCCTATCGTCAACCTATGTATGACAGCTACCTTAGTATGTAGCTTCCATGTGACCTGTGCCTTCACGTATCAAATAATGTTACAGAGTTACAGCGAAAGAAACATTGTCAACTATATTTTATTGCTACAAGGGAAAAGTTAACGACGGTTCATGGTTAGCTCGTAAATTCTAATTTCATGATTATTTCTTGTCTTTACCGTTGGGAACAAATAATTCCTAGACGTAGGTACATATGTACACTGTATGTACATACACATTTACTCAACGAAGCTACAGTCGTGCTACCTAAGTATATAACAAAGCAGTTACACGTATGACATTGCATTGCATTGGATTACTCGCAGAGGATTTTTTTTTAAAAGCCAGAGAATGGAATTTCCGTCTTTTGTCTTTAGAGATTATGTAGTCTGGTAATTGGTAAAATCGTAATTTACTGAGGAGCGGATGTATGAGATAATGCTGTGCAAAAAAAAAAGTTTAGCTCCCTTTTCCTTGTAAGTTTGCATGCGTTGGAAGCCCCAGACCAGATTTTCTCATTATAGGCTCGAAAGCATGAAGCTACGTATGGAAAAGACATGGGCAATGGGCGTACATGAATACTTACAGAGAATGAGATCGATCTATGAATAATTACTTGGTAATACTGTACACAAAGTTACAACTTTTAATCCTCGAAGGGAGATGGCTATGCCTACCACTATAGAGAGTACATTATTTGTGTAGTGGGTGAAGAAGCATTGTGTCTTAAGTCCAGTTCCAGCTTAAATGCATTTTGACGCAAGTCCTGGCAAACAATCAGCATGCTACCTCCTTTTATAAAAATTGTACAATCATTTTAACTCTTTCGTAAAAAACGTTCCAAAGGGATTTTATCGTTTGAAAAACTGTAAAACTGCTATTAACACCTTTTAAAAATGCGTAAAAACGATATTTGCACTTCTTAAAAGTACCTATATAGTAAAACTGTAGAATTTACGCTTTTCAACACCTTGTAAAACTGCAATTTGCACTTTTCAAAAGTGTGTAAAAGTGATATTTATACTTTTAAAAAATGTGTAAATCTAGAATTGACACTTTTTAAAAGTGTATAAAAATGATAGTTGCCCTTTTTAAAAGTAGTAAAACTGGAATTTACACGCTTCAAAAGTGAATAAAAGTGATACTTACACTGTTAAAAGTAGTAAAACTGAAAATTAAGCGTTTTAGAAAATCGGCAAAAAACTGCTATTAGAACCTTTTATCCTTATAGCAGGCATCTTGAAAGTTCACGGGAAATCCGGGAAACATTGTAACGAACTAAATTGTTTTAATTACTATCATCATTTGCACCTAGCAAACACATTTGCTAGGTGAAAATCTACTATTTATAATGCAAAATCAACAGATCCAAATTAAAAAAGTCGAATCTATAGATCCAAAATTAGAATGGTGAATCTACAGACTTGTGGAATCTACAGGCTTCCAACTTCCCGGATTTCCCGCGAACTTTCAAGATGCCTGCCTTATAGTGGTAAATAAACACAAAGGTATGTACGATGTACCTAACTAAATATTAAATTTGAAGCTGATTGTTGGGAGCTCCTACTTTACGTCAAAAAACAAAGAGTACACCGGGTTCTACACCGGGGGCGTCACAATGCTTCTTCACCGACGATGTGTAGATATTCACACACACACACACACACACACACACATACGCATACACTCTCCACCCACCCAAAATCCGAATTCCAGATCCAGTATGTGAATTTGAATTGGACTCCCGGAATGGAAAATTCCAGGGAATTCCTGAGTCATCAATGACTCCCCAGAAAATTATTATCATACAACAGTTTCATAAATTATTTACTCTCTGTGACTCTTTGGCTTGATCTCAGTTTAATTTCTCCTTAAAAACTACCAAATTTTATCCATGGTTCCCTCCACCGCCGCCACCGTCCCCTCTCCTCACAGAAGGACGGACGAACAGACAGACAGATTCTTATGAAGGGAGAGTTTTAGCTCCTTTCGGCTTTCGTCTTTTGGGAGGCTCGTCGTGGGTTCTTTTTGGTTCTTCTTCTTGGTGTGCAGTTTGAAAAGTTTTTGGAGAAGAATTTACATTCGTCCAAGGCTGTGTGTGTGTGTGTGTGCTTGCTGTATTTTATTACAGAGAGATATCTCATTTCTCTCGTCTTTCCTCTTTCCTATTCCCTCCCGTTCCTTTGCATAAACTTGTCCAAAGTTTTGTAGACAGTCTCACCCAAAATACCAATGTAATATGTTACAGAGTGACTCATAAATTCAGACACTTTGTTTCTACTACAATCCCAATATGATGTACGTTATGAGCTTTTGATTTGGTAGCCAAATACATAGGGCCTTGTAGATGGCCTGATATTTTTTAGCCAAACAATTTATTTCGAAATGAAGATGGAAAAGGAACAAATATTCCGGCTACCGAGCCATTTCTTAAAGATACATACAAACTATACCGACTATTACCTTCTACAGATATATATGTAGTTATAGCAGTAGCAATAATAACACAGTGCCTTCTTAGCTGGGCTTTTGGGGTTCCGCATCTTGTACAATAGGCTGTCACGGAAGATGTAGTTGTATTGTAGGTGCATACAGGAGGAAGGTCCTTTGCTTTGTAGAGCCGATTCTACCGAAAACAAATTTCCAAATAAAAAAAATTCCCTTTCAATGCAGTGCAGTGTCGGGCGTCGGGTTGTATGGGAAATGCACCCCGAACAGATATTGCCCTCACTCCAGATCCAGATGAATATTGCATTGTGTTCTGTCTTCCTGTACTGTCTTTGTAGGGTTTCACGGGAGGGTTTACGGGGTCTGGCAATTATTACATTGTGTATAAATAGAAATGTAACCAACCACAACCTTTGAAATGAAAGTATACATATCTTGTGCAACCCTTTTCTATAGAAGATCTATAGATTATATAGTGCTTTGCACGATTTTAAAACGTTGTTTTAGCGATTTTACTTGGTTTGAAATGGACAGATGTTGAATAATTTGCACTTTTTGAAATGTTATTAGAGGGTTTTGTGCACTTTTTGAGGTTTACATTTAGGGTTTGCACGTTTTTTTGCAATTTTTTGTTTTTTTGAAGATGCTGTTACTAGGTTATGGACTTTCTGCAGTTGGAAATACAAGGTTTTACACCTTTTTGAAGATGTAAATACAAGATTGTGCCCTTTTTTGAAGATGTAAATACAAGGTTTTGGCCTTTTTTAAAGGTGTAAATACAAGGTTGTGCACTTTTTTGAAGATGTAAATACCAGGCTCTGTACTTTTTTGAAGATGTACATACAAGATTGTGCACTTTCTGCAAATGTTAATACCAGGTTTTGCCCCTTTTTGAAGATGCCAACACGAGATTGTGCAATTTTTTAGAGACGTTAAAATAAGGTTTTACACTTTTTAAAGCTTCCTATACAGGTTTTGTACTGTGTTCAGACACAATTATTGCATTTTGTCATTTTTTAAATTTGTCAATACGTTATTTGCTCATTTCTGAAGGGCGCTTTTCAACTAAAAGCAAGATCCAGTAACATTTGAAAAGCTCCTTAAGGTATGCTTCCATCCCTGGGTACTCTATACAATACCTACATGCATCTCTGACTGCTATTAGTAAGACAGCACTGGATCTGTAAAGGTCGACGTGGATGCATTCTCGGCTTGCCTATGGAAGTCATCCAAGGAAATGGGAAATGCTCAGCTCCATTGGTTACCATCAATGCAATGGTTATACTCTGCATCTCAGCGGATAAGGAACCCACAGGGATATATACATACGAGTACAATGGTATAGCTACACACATAACACAATCATACCCGCATCATAGACAATGCTACTTCCTCCTTTAAAGTAGTTATGCCTTCTCCCAATGTTCTTGCCTATACTTGGAGGCATCTAGCAATGAAATCCAATGAAGTAGCCCTCGTCATACACAGACGTACACGGTGGCACACACAGTAGACTTGCATTTAAGGATATTTTTATGATTGTCTCCACTCTAGAGAAGGAGCTGTAGGAGTTGCTGTATTATTTGATCCTCTAACTTAAGTATAGTGCTGGTCCTATGAATACCTATCTACACTGAAACTTTGAAACCTACATTGGACCAAAGGAAAGAAAGCCAGACGTTGAACTGAGACACTGTGCCACATTTCCTAACTACAACTACATACACACAAATAGTAAGTCCATTTTGAAATAACACAAATGTCAATGTCCAGGCAAATGGTCCACCGCTGTATTGTGATTGTTGGAGAGATAATATGTACTTGATTTAAAAATTCTCCGTAGCCATTTCTACTGATTGGAGCCATGCAAGTATGACGTCACAGGGTTTCCGCAAAAAAGAAAAGAAAACTCTTGAAACAATGAAAATAATTCTTTGAAAAAGTGGTAAAACTTGAGATTAACCTTTTTAACACAGGTAAAACAAGATGTTAACGCTTTTCAAAAGAGGTAAACCAGGGTTTTAACGTTTTCAAAAGGACGGAAAATATGATATTTACCGTTTAAAAAAGAGGCAAAAGATGAAATTAACCTTTTCAAAAGGAAGTAAAACATGATTCTGACATTTTAAAAACAGGTAAAAAATGTATTTTACCTTTCCAAAAGGAGGCAAAACATGATTCTGACCTTTTAAAAAGAGGTAAAAAACGATAATAATCTTTTCAAAGGAGGTAAAAAATGATAATGACCTTTTCCAAAAGAGGTAAAACATGAATTTAACCTTTTCGAAAGGAGGTAAAACATGATTACAACCTCTTCCAAAAGAGGCAAAACATGATTTTAACCTTTTCAAAAGGAGGTAAAACATGATTACAACCTCTTCCAAAAGAGGCAAAACATGATTTTAACCTTTTCAAAAGAAGGTAAAACATGATTCTAACCTTTAAAAAAGAGGTAAAAAACGATAATAACTTTTTCCAAAAGAGGTAAAACATGATTTTAGCCTTTTCAAAAGGAGATAAAACATAATATAAACGTTTTCCAAAAGAGCAACAAAAGCAACTCAAGATGAAACTTTTTGAAAGAGTGTAAAACATGATATTAACCTTTTCAAAAAGAGGCAAAACAAGATTTTTATAGTTCTGAAAAAGTGCAACAAAGAATATGTATTACCGTGTCTAAGAAGGAAGCAAAAACAAGATGGAACATTTGAAATTGAAGCAGTGCATAACAAGATATTTAACCTTTTCAAAAAATTAAAAGATACAAAGGCATTTCAGCTCTTTGAAACAGTGTAAAAGAGAGTATCTTCATTTTTTAAAATTAATTGAGTCTTCAATGACGTCATATCTAAAGTGCCCCATACAGACTGATCGTCCAGATACAGTAGAGCTCGTGTCCCGCAGTACCACAAGTAGCTGATGTATTTGAGTTGCCACGAAATGACGGACGGACGGACGGTCGGATGAGGCAAGTCTCACAGCCTCACGCAACAATTTATTACGAAGCTCCAATTCCAAAGACCAATTCCAATGCAAGGCTATACACGGAGAGAGGGCCTCTAGAGAGTATAAGATAATATAAGAAGGTGGATATGAGTAGACAGTAGATGAGGCAGAGATATGGACGAGTGGCAATAATAAGGATGTTCAGGCTGATGAAGGCAGAAGCACACACTTGTACTTGTGAAAGTAGAACGTGTAGAACAGGAGGAGGAAGGCAGATGGTCTCGTTGAGTCTCACTTGAAATGGTTTACCCCATCAGCCCATCAGGACCATCATTCCGCCAGGCAGAGCGTGGGTCAAGAACCATTCTGTTCAAGTCCAAGTCCAACGTCTCCTTAATGTCACTTGAACGGACGTCCCAACAAAAAATAGTACAAATGATATTTTCAGTTTTTAAAAACAGCAAAACTGCTATTTGCGCTTTTGAAAAAGTAATAAAGCTGCTATTTGCACTTTTTAAAAAGTAGTGAATCTGCTATTTACGCTTTTTCGAAAACAGCAAAACTGCTATTTGCCCTTTTTAAAAAGTAGTGAATCTGCTATTTACGCCTTTTCAAAAACAGCAAAATTGCTATTTGCACTTTTTAGAAAGTAGTGAATCTGCTATTTACGCTTTTTCAAAAGCAGCAAAACTGATATTTACACGTTTTCAAAAGCAGCAAAATTGCTACTTACACTTTTTCAAGAGCAGCAAAACTACTATTTTCACTTTTCAGAAACAGGAAAACTGCTATTGGTACTTTTAAAAACCAGCAGAAACTACTACTTGCGCGTTTCCAAAAACAAAAAAAGCTGTACCTGTACTTTCTCAAAAGCAGTAAAAGTGCTATTTACACTTTGTGCCAACGCGTTGCCGTTTGTAAAAAGTCGATCGTTGGGACTGGCGTCAATATGACATTAAGGGGACGCTAGACTTGTGCCTTAATACTTTTAAGCAGGAATTAGACTTGTGCCACACAATTTGCTTCTTCACCAACGATTTGTTGATTCGTCCATTGTACTGATATGCCTATCATCCCTGTTGTTTCCCTACCTTTCAGCTCCTTTTTTCTCTGCCTATTACCTACGTATTGCTTCCAATGTGTATCCAATTAGGCGTACAGTATATGCATAGAAATTATTATGGAATTTATAGAACAACCATATTTTTTTGTTGGTGGTTGGTACGCAGTTTATGTAGTTTAGTGTCAGCGTATGAATAAACTAACATTTACCGTATCTTTCTGTATACATACCTACATTTGTACGGGGTCTGTCAAGTGAGGGACGCGGCTCACGAGCCCATCCATGCCCATGGCATGGCGTGTACGATTTCCAATCCAAATCTAAAATCCAACGCCAAAGCCAAAGCCAAGGGTTCGCTGCGGCTGCTGTGGTCTTCAAATGAATGTAGAAGCAAGCAGTTTCCTTTACAAATTTAAATACGGGCTTTTGCTAGGCACAAATATCACCTGTCAAGAGCACTGTAACCTCAAGTCCAGCGTCTTCTTAATGGAATTGTGACCTAATGTTGATATTGATTTGCTCAAAAAAAGTGTAAACACTATTTTTACAATTTTTGACAGGTGCGAGTACCCCTTTTACACGATTTTGACAAAAGACAAATATTAGTTTTACCACTTTTAAAAAAGTGTAATTCGCAGTAGTAATTTACCATTTTGTAAAAGTGTAAATAGCACTTTTGGACATTGTAGAAAGCGTTTACATATAACAGTTTTACTACATTTGAAAAGCTGTAATTAGTAGTTTTGTCATTTTTTAAAAGCTTAAAAAAGCACTTTTGGACATTTTAGAAAGCGTTTATAACAGTTGTACTACTTTTGAAAAGGTCTAATTAGTTGTTTTACAATTTTTCAAGAGTGTAAATACTCCACTTTTGGACATGTTTGAAATAGTTTATACCAGTTTTACTCTTTTTGAAAAAGTGTAATTATTCGTTTTACCTTTTTGTAAAAGTGTAAATACCATTTATGGACATTTTTGAAAGCTTTTATACTAGTTATACTGCTATTGAAAAGTGCAATTAGTGGTTTTACAATTTTATGAAAGTGCCAGTACCACACTGTTGGACATTTTTGGAAGGGTTTATACGTTTTACTGTTTTCGAAAATGTGTAATTAGTCGTTTTACCATTTTATAAAAGTGTAAATACCACACGTTTGGTCATTTTTGAAAGCTTTTACACCAGTCTCACTGTTTTTGAAAAAGTGTAATTAAGTAAAAAAAGCTTTCCCTGGTTTTGGTTTTACTATTTAAAAAATGTATCAATGCCAGCCACTTTTAATAATTTCCATTTTTGACTGTGTTACTTGTACGGCGGAGGAATGTACATACAAAAATAGGCCCGGTCCCATCACTTGCGTGCGGGTTATAAGTTTATAGCTATTTAGCACTCATTCAAGAGTTATTATGTCTTGAGTGCCTCAAGGCAATCAGGATGAACGCAGGCAAAGCTGACTAGTGAGAAGGATAGGCACACATTCACAATCCGTCCTCGCTCCTTTTTTCAAATTGTTTCCCTTCGTTCCATGATCATGACATAGCTCATCACATTATTATATTGGAGTGTTCAGTGCACTGCCACTGATGAGTGCATTATTACAATTACAACAAACAACTAACGATAAGCTCTGTACACACATCCGCACCGTCTCGATTTACGCCTGTAACAATAACAATAAAAATAAAAATGGGGCTTATCACTATACTGCTACAGTGCTACTAACAATAACAATACAAGTGCCTGCATAGTAGCACTGGCGCTAAAGCATTCTTATGTATACTAGTATGTGTAGCTTAGGCCATAAATATTAGTCAAGCCGGTTCACCATGCTAATTCACTGTGTAGTATCAGGCGCATTTTTAATTATTTTATTTTATGACCATGTACCTGTTTCTCTATAGTTATATAAGGGAAAGGCTTACTAGTTAGCAGCTACCTATTTTGATTGAGGTAGAAGTCCTTACCGAGGTAATTATGTACTGCAGAAATATGTTCAGAAACATGGCAGACAGTTAATAGATTTCTTTGCTTACTAAGTGATTCCTTAATTATGATTGTTGTGAGAAATTTGAACCCTGGGCTTGTATTTCCTTTTCTACTGGTTATTATTACGACTATGATCTGTTCGTATATTTGTACATTTCGAAAGGTTTGGATTGGATGGATTACGTAGCATCCAAGAAAGGAAACTTGAACAAAACCAAATCAATGACCGTCCGCCACCGCCAAACAATTTTAACCTTTTTGGAACAGCAATATTACTGGCTTTTACATGTTTTGGAAAGTGTCAATTTCTAGTTTTGACCTGTTTCAAAGTGTCAATTTCTAGTTTTGACCTGTTTCAAAGTGTCAATTTCTAGTTTTGACCTGTTTCAAAGTGTCAATTTCTAGTTTAGAACCTTTTTGAAAGTGTCAATTTCTAGTTTAGAACCTTTTTGAAAGTGTCAATTTCTAGTTTAGAACCTTTTTGAAAGTGTCAATTTCTAGTTTAGAACCTTTTTGAAAATGTTAATTTCCAGTCTAGAACCTTTTGAAAAGTGTTAATTTCCAGTCTAGAACCTTTTGGTAAATGTTAATTTCTAGTTTTGACTCTTTTGAAAGTGTTAAATTGCGGTAAGTTAAATCAGTAAACAACGTCTTGGTTTGCCAGTTGCCAAATCCCCGCTTTCAAATTCCCAGTTCTTATCAATTTTGCCTGATCTTTAGCCACTCTGACCGTCACATTACAGATTATAAAAAATGAAGATACAGATTTCAATTTAAATGTAATATAGGCATTAAATAAAGTCTAATCTTTCCTTCTTCTGCATAACTTTCCTATAGTATAGTAGGACTGTGATAAGCTCCTAAGCTCCTTTAAAAACGCTAATCTCTATAGCAGTGGTACACCTATACGGTACACCTTTCAAAGTGAAATAAGTAGTCAAAATCTCCACTACCTGTACCTACATGGAGCTTTTAATTGAAATTTAATGTAAGTTTCATAATAATTCCGTCATTAAAATAAATGTAAAAGTTGGCTTAGGGTTCCCTTGATCGCTCTAATTGAGGCTGTAAAAAAATTCCAAGAGAGGTGGGCGCTTTCGTCTTTCGTCTTTCGTCTTTCGTAATAGCATTGCCATCGCCATCGCCATCGCATCGCTCTATCTTGGTGTGCTCGTAACTCGTAAGTGTGGAGGCTAGGAAATCAGAATCAGACAGAATTTTTAGTTGTACACATAAAGGCTATTATGATTCATTAAAATGAGATAGCTGACACATTTATATATTATTATATTATGCATCAAGTTGATGATTGCAACAATGAATGAATAAATAAATGAAAGTACCTTAAATTCGTAATCGTTTCAGTCCCTACTAGGCTACTTTACTGCAGTAAAGTAGATTAACATTGAATACCGAAGAAGGTGAAAGTCAGGAGGTGTTAGAAGCGTAAAAAAATATGGACGCAGACTATTAGCGTTTATAATGAAGCCCCTCAAAGCCACAAGACAGACAGATAGACAAAGAACAGAAGCCGAAGCCCGTCTGGCAAAGGCAGAAGTTTTCCTTGCCACTTTAACACACTCAACTCATTTTGCGGTCAAGCCTCTGGGCACGTTGATTGCTCGTAATTGTAATTGTAATTGTTTCGTTAGTTAATTTAATTTAATTACAATTTCAATTTTTTCCAGCTCATTATGAGAGGCATCGCACACAGAAAAAAGTTTTAAATTGCCTAGCTACAAGAGAACAAGAACGCAAGGAATTCTCGTTGAGAGTGCGTTCTGTAAACATTGTTTGCCCATTGCATTGTTTTCCTTTCTATTTTAATGCCACGAGAAGCCAAAATAAAAAATAAAATGGAAATGCAATTCTTCATCAGAATGCATCGTAGCACACTGCACTAGATCTGTAGAGGGCACCCAATTGCAATTTAAATCATCGAGATAATCATGAATGGGAACAATTGACAGTGGGCTGTTGAGTGGTGGTGTGTGTAGCCTAGAAATATTTTATGTGTGTTGGTTCAGCTGTCTAATCAACTTTAAAGTTATCTGTAACTACTCTGCGACAATTTTCAATGCAATGCAACGCAATGCAATGCAATGCAACGCAATGCAATGCAGTGGCGTCATCCGGATTCTATATACAGGGCCGTCAACTGTCTATTAAACTAGTAAGGGCCTTGCAAATATGAAGGCATTTGTAACGCACACCAAACCTTTTGAAATTTAGGCTTGGAAAGCTGCAGTCGGTTTGGAAGCTAGGCAAATTAGGGGTTTATCATTTTGACAAGGTGGGTACTAATTAATTTTGTTTGCCTTTTTTCAAAGGGCGATGAATACAGATTTTAAGGTCTTGAAAAGGCTTGATTTGATAAATTAGAGGTTTTCAAAATACCAAATAAGGTTTTAGCCTTGGAAAGGTCTTTTAAAAGGAGGAAAATAAGGAATTGAACGTTTTTAAAAGGTGTACAATCATAATTTAACCTTTTTCAAAAGTACAAAGGAGTATTTCAACATTTTGAAAAGGTGTAAAATAATAAATTAGCCTTTTTCAAAATACATAATAATGACCTTGGCTTGGAAAGCTCTTTTGAAAGAACGCAAATCAGCATTTGAACGTTTAAAAAAGGTATAAAAAACAATGATTAGCCTTTTTCAAAAGTACAAGAATAACGATTTCAACATTTTGAAAAGGTGTAAAACAGTAAATAAACCTTTTTCAACATACCCAATAATAATCTTGGCTTGGAAAGCTCTTTTGAAAAAACACAAATCAGCATTTGATCGTTTAAAAAAGCTGTACAAATAATAATTGAGCCTTTTTTAAAAGTGCAAATAATGATTTTAACATTTTGAAAAGGTGTAAAACAGTCAATTGGCCTTTTTCAAAACCATCCAATAATGATTTATGCATGAAAATGTTTTGAAAAGAAGGTAAATCAAGTTCAGTTTTGAACAGTTTAAAAAGATATAAAGCAATGAAATACCGATAAAAAATGATCGACTATGACTTCTTGTATTTTGAAAATGTGTAAAACACAGTTTTGACACATTTCAAAAACACATTTCCTACAACCTCATAGCTGGGAAGCCCCCAAGCATCTATAAACCATCCCAACATACTTCCTTCTCTATTTTCTACGAGACTTGCTTCTTGTTATGGTTAGGAAGCGTGACAAAAAGCTGGCACACTGACTGTCTCAGCCACCAGGCCAACACAGAGGGAACGGGAAGGAAGCGCTGAGCGGACGCGTACATATGGACTTGTTCCTTTTGACAGCGGAGCACAAGCAGTGCACGCGCTCCCTGCTCTCTCTCTCTGTGTACACTGACTGGCTGCAATTGGACGAGGTGTACATACGAGTGCATGTTGTAACTCAGAGAACCAAAGTCATCGTCAAAGCAAAGGGAAAAAAGGGCGAGGAACTGGAAGGATAAAAACCGAGGAAGTGTAAAAGTCAAGTATGTGACAGTGCAATGGCGTGACACATCACGTCCAGTCTAATGTTGTTACGTAATATTTTTACTTAAATAACGGGCGAAGGCCAGATGCTCGCGTCTTCCCTTTCGCAGACTTTGAATAGTAAACCATCCTCCAAGGCTCTCTGCCCACCTATGTACGTGGGTCCGAGGGGCTTTCAAACTGTGACGTTGCGTCGAAATGAATGGTTTGAAACGTGCAAATACCATCTTCTGATCGTTGGCTTTTTCAAAATGGTAAAATCCCGTTATTTGCTCTTTTATGAAAACGTTAATTTATTGCTTTTGACCTTTTTCAAATGGTAAAATCCTTGTTTGTACTTTTGTGAAAACGCTCATTTATTGTTTTTAACCTTTTCAAATGTTAAAATCCTTATTTGCACTTTTATGAAAACGCAATTTTATTGTTTTTCACCTTTTCAAAACGTTAAAATCTTTATTTGCACTTTTGTGAAAACGCTCATTTGTTGTTTTTAACCTTTTAAAAGTGTTAAAATCCTTATTTGCACTTTTGGGAAAACGCACATTTATTGTTTTTAACCTTTTAAAAGTGTTAAAATCCTTATTTGCACTTTTGTGAAAACGCTATTTTATTGTTTTTCACCTTTTCAAAATGATAAAATCCGTATTTACATGTTTACATACACGATCGGCTTCCCAAGGCTAATTCATTTTTGTAGTACTATGCTTATTTAGTACTTTGATACAGGCTAAATAATTGTTTTACATCTTTTAAAATTGAAACCAATATTTGTACTTTCTTAAAACTGCAATGTATATTGTTAAATGGTTTTTATCAAAACTCTCAAATTGTAGTTTACCATTTCTTGAAACATGTGTCAAACTAGTAAACCTAAATTGTATGATGTCAAACATCATATTTGCAAGGCCCGCTACATTTTTTGGGTGCACTATGTACGTGTAATGTGTTGATGGAGCCGTTCAATGGTAACAGTAGAGCGGTAGAAAGAAGCCCACCAGCTACACACATATACATACATGTAACCCTATGTATATACAGATATCTGTTTTTGGTTTGGTTCGCCTCTATATACTGCCGGAACCACGACACCGATAGAGAGCGGTCTCATTTTCCATTTTCCGGTGTGTGGTGTAAAATTGGACTCTAGAAAAATTATTCTAGCAATTTATCATCCCATTCCCGGCTCGGCCACATCGCACACCGTCAGTCCGTCAGTCCTTCGCAGTCCAAAGTCCAAAGTCAAGTCAAAGCACACACAAAAACCCAAAGTTGCTTACAAGTTCTAGAAAATACAAAATGGAAACAGTAGAATGTATAACCATAGGTCACTAAAGCATTTCAAGATCATTTTCACTAACACTTAACTTAATGCAGAATCAGAATACAGATAATAGAGCCTTCCTGGTCCCTCTGTCGACCATCTTTCAATAATGCCCAGTCGACAGTTTAAAATTCGATGGACACGATACAATACGCGATTGGGGGAAAAGCAGGGGAAAATTACTTTATGACACTCAATTTAATAAAATAATATGGTTCATACAGTCATCACATTTACAGAGCATCCTTCTGTCCCATCCATGAAAATAACATTGAGCCAAAGACAGAGCACATGAGACGAGGCGAGTGTTCATAAAAGAGTCAGTCAGTGAGTGAGGGTTGCTTTTGCTTTATTACAAATGGTATTTATATAGTTTTAGTTGGCTATATAGTCGACTATATAGTATAGTATAGCGTGTAGGTTGGTAGGTACTTGGCCTCTTTGATTATGTGTATAGAAACAAGGGTGTAAACTGAAGAGGTACTTAATTTAAGCTTGGGAAAAGGACAGAGCTACAGTATAGTACAGTGCAGCAAACACACACTGTTGGCTTGAATGTTAAAAGTGCTCCTTTTCCTCTCTGTGATCTATGATAAGGGCAAACTGTGAACACACAACTCAAAACTCAAAAAGCTTACAAGTAAAACCCTCCTTCATGCTACAGTATTGTTGCTGGGAATAGCAATGCGATTTCTAGATACATATGTGCCTGTCTAATCGTTTGCTATGGATGGGGATGGGAAACTAATAAACCTACAAACTGTCCATAATACATACACCGACGCCGTAAATGTTATGTACACTGTTGTTAGCTGGAGCCTTGCAAAAATTACTAAAGAGACCGAAATGGTGTTTTGAAAATGCCTTTGTGGCATGTTTTACATCTTTTAGAAAATCTAGTATAGCGTTATAGAGTTTCGTCTTTTTTGAAAAAGTGTAATATTACTTTTGACAACTTTTTAAAATGTTGTTTTAGCGTTTTGACGTTATAAAAAAGCGTTAGTATCATCTTTTACAGCTTTTCAAAATGTTGTTTTAGCGTTTTGACGTTTTAAAAAACTTTAATATTACGTTTTACAACTTCTCAAAAGGTTAATTTGGCGTTTTGACGTTTTAAAAAAGCTTTAGTATCATCTTTTACAGCTTTTCATAATGTAGTTTTAGCGTTTTGACGCGTTTTAAACAACTTTATTATTACGTTTTACAACTTCTCGAAATGTTATAGCGTTTTGACGTTTTAAAAAACCTTATTACCATCTTTTACAGCTTTTCAAAATGTTGTTTTAGCGTTTTGACGTTTAAAAAACTGTAATATTACGTTTTAAAATTTCTCAAAAGGTTAGTTTGGCGTTTTGACGTTTTAAAAAACCTTAAATATTATGTTTTACAGCTTTTTAAAGAACGTGAATCTCGTTTTTCTTAGTTTTTAAAGCGTAAGATCGTGTTCTACACGTTTTTGTGGTGTTTTAATCTTTTTAGAAGTGGCTTATTGAACCCCAACTTGTATGCCATCATATTTGGTGGCCCCCTTGGCCCTTTTAGATACACATAGCCTTTGAGCTGGGACATTAGTGGAAGGAATCGAACTGGATTGAAGGGGCATATAAAAAAAAGTAACGTGCGCCCTTTTCCACAGGTGGTTAAATGAATTATAAAACGAGCTAATGTCCTAGGACCCTTCCTCACCTGACCAAATGAACAAGGGAAGGCTCTTTGGGCTTTGGGTTTTACAGATAGTCCCTCTATTAGTCTATAAAAACACAGAACGATTTTACAGTCACATTTTACATGCACGAGCAGCATGTTTCACATTATTAACACATGCGCTGCTCTCTTTTGCTGGCTTTGGATCGAGTAACTGTACATTATTGGAATGTATTTAGTGTTTCGATAATGCCATAGAGTCCTATCAATAATTTATTACAAGGGTTTCGAGTAAGGATCCCAAAAACAAAACTATTGCTGAAGCTACAGATAAATTGGGAATAAATGTAAAAGTCCATTTTTTGGGCTTTTCGAAACGGTAATACCTATATCCAGTTTTACAACTCTTTGAAAACGCTAATTTCTTGTTTTGACCTTTTTAAAAAGTGTAAGTTCCTAGTTTTGACCTTTTTAAAAAGTGTAAATTCCTAGTTTTGATCTTTTTAAAAAGTGTAAATTGCTAGTTTTGACCTTTTTTAGGAGTTAATTACTAGTTTTGACCTTTTTGAACAAGTTCATTATAGAATAAACACTTTTACACAGATTCTTTTCTTGGTTGATGGCGTCGCAGCTCCGAATAGGTTAATAAAAGTTGTTTTGTAATAGGTTAACGTAACAAACGTCAAAGGGATGACCGGATGGGCTTGGACACTTTGCATTTAAACCGACGATAAATGTGTAGACGGTCCAATGGAGTGTTTGGCTTTAGCTTTATGGACAATATAATGTGAATTGGAGGTACTTTAAACGGAATTGAATGCCTTGTCAATCAAATTTAGGATGAAGATCCAATAAAATTCTCTCCAATTATTTATACTTGGACACACAATACCGATGCGATCGACTCGAGCAGTAGTAACAATGCAATAATGTATTAAATTGCAATGTAAGTACCCAAGTAATAAAATTTTACGCTTATTACTTCTGTCGGCAGTGTATTTCTATCGGCTTTTTATGTGCCTAGGTGCCTACCTACTGTTATGCCTACTTCATTGACAGGGGATCAAATTCAAGAATTTTTATTATTTTTTTATAATGGCAATGATCAACTGTCTACCTATCGAACTGTATACAGATCACACTTGTATTGTAGAATGTTGATTTTCATTTTGAAACGGAAGCCAGGAAGTACATATAGCTATCCTATTATGTAAACCGCTTAAAAATGATGATAGCTTTATAAGGGAAAGACAGCTTGTAATTCTGTACTGTGTGCATTTAATAATCATTTTTGAATCACGATTGTGTTTTACATTCACAGCTGTTTTAAGAGTGTGTGATACACTTGTGTTGAAGGATTGTAATTGTAATAATTGTAGCAAAGGCTAGCATCTGTGTTCTGTTCTTGTCTTTGCCTTTTTTCTTATAGCCGACTGTTCTTCACCTTAAGTAGTGAGTCATAAAAAGAGCATAAGCCGTTGGTGTACTTTTACAAGGCAATAAAAATATTTTTCAAAAATTTACACTCTTTAACCTTGATTGGCTTCAACCATTGCTTCATGCTCTATGCACTATTATGTATGTGGATTTTATTTACTCCCATATTTTTTTTAAACTACTTACTTAGGTATGTAACTAGGTACTACTACATATATGTAATGTATGTACATCCTAGACAGGTAAGCAAGTTACCAGTTAAACTGCTTGTTTACAAAGGGAACGGCAGTACTTTTAGTTTTTTAATTACAGATAGTATAAGCCTTAAAAACAGATATTAGTTTCAGTAGCAGAAGGAAAAGAATCATTGTATGTATTGGGTATTGTGTACAGAAGAGTCTATAATTACAATCATTATATAATTTGTCTGTATGTGCGTACGTGCGTTTGGACGTGGGGTGGGAAGTCATTAGGGAGGAACAACAATAAGTCGATCGGTCGGTCCATGGCCATACAGTACTGGTGCATAGCGTGGGTGAAGAAGCATTGTGGGGTTATATAGTCCTTAATATCCTTTTGACAAAACTCAGGTCCTAGAATCAGAACTTTACCTGCGCAGTTACAGAAACGCAGAAAGTACAAAACTGCTATTTACACTTTTCTACAATGCATGTGGAATAATGAGCCTATAGTACGCCCTTTTGAAAAGATGTGAAACTTGCACGTGACCACTTTCACAATTTAGGACGCAAGCTAGATACATTTTCTTAAAATAGCAAAACTGTCATTCAAATTTTTTCAAAGATAGTAAAACTGTAGTTTGCACTTTTTCAAAGAAGACATTGACAGTTACACGTTTTCAAAAGTAGTGAAACTGTCATACACCCTTTTCAGAAGTAGTAAAACTACCATTTGCACTTTTTCAAAATAGTAAAACTGTCACTTACACTTTTAAAATAGTAAAACCTGTCATTTACACATTTTCAAAAACATTACAACTGTCTTTTACACTCTTTCGAAAATAGTAAAACTGTCATTTGCACTTTTTCAAAAGTTGTAAAACTGTCATTTGCACTTTTTCAAAAGTAGTAAAACTACCATTTGCACTTTTTCCAAAATAGTTAAACTGTCATTTGCACTTTTTCAAAAACAGTAAAACTGTCATTTACAGTCTCTCAAAAATAGTAAAACTGTCATTTACACTCTTTCAAAAATAGTAAAACTGTCATTTACAGTCTCTCAAAAATAGTAAAACTACCAATTACACCTTTTTAAAAACAGTAAAACTGCTATTTACATTTTTTCCCTATAATTTACCACTGCAATTTAATCTTTTCAAAAGTGATGTATCATATGTGAATAAGTTGATTGTTAGGATTCACGCCACAACAATCACATTAAAGGAAGGCTGCCTTTAAACAAGAACTAGCCTTTTAACTTTTATAGCCCACAATGATTCATGGCCCACGATATGCCTCTATGCACTCAGGAGATCAATCATTGATTTCATCGTTGAAACCGCACAGCCATCCATCCTTGCATCCAGTCACTCAGTCAGTCAGTCCTAAGCCACGTGAGAGAAAATTACCCATAGAAAATTGGGAAATGAGGTTAAATGTGATTTAAATGTATTATACATTGTTTGAAGGAAATAATAAGGTAATTGTACTGGCACTGGCACTGGTCGTAGCGTAATAGTGTGTGTAATGGTTAATAGTAGTGGCAGTCGTCTACTAGTTGAGTAATCCACGGCTGAGTTTTGAGCCTGACGAGTGAGCAAAAAGGGAAAAGTTAAAGTGTTGTACACAAAAGTCATGGAAAGGTAATTTGGTGTGATAACCAGGAGGCAAAGTAGGTAGTTTGCTGGAAGGTTAATGACACACGTGGTTCACGTCGTACAGCTCAGCAGGCTTCGTTCATATCTTCTACAAGAACATCCTCCTGTCTCTCCGCTTTAGATTTATCTGTCAAAACGTAATGAGCTTCACTCTACCTCTCAACCTCATACTAATTCAATCCAAAGGCCCCAGCAAAACCAAAGCCAGAGCCATTCATTCTAATACAGAATTTCAGAATAAAATTCTCAACACCACTCCACTGCCATGCCAGTCTTGTACTAAAATCTAAAATAGTAAGGAAGCTCGCTCGTACTGGTACGCAATCCGAGAGAATTTTATTATTAAATGAAAATAAAATTAAAATGTTATAATACAAAAGTGTGTTTGCCTTTCCATTATGTAGTAGATAGTGGATCCTGAGATGGAAGGGCCGGAGCCGGAGATACAATGAACCTACCTAAGCGGATTGTGTGGTAGCTGGTAGGATTGCACAGGGGAATTTATTGCGTATATGAATATAAAATACAAATAGGAGGACAAAAGGGCCGTAGGACGGTGTGTGGAATGGAAATCGATGCATTTTCCCTTTGCTTTTGTTTGAGAAAAATAATGAGTGAAAGGAGTCGTTGAATAAGTTTTCCAAATTAGTCGCAGACCTGAGTGAGTCTATGTAGGCATCTCTACTGTACTGTGTAGCTATGTATGTACACGCCGGTGTCCTTATGAGTGGATTATATTACGCTCTCAGAGTGCTTCAGACTTCAGAGTACAGTGATAGGAGTCTGTGGGGACCTTTCCAATATGACGATGTATGTAGAACAGACAATTTTGAAAAATGGAAATACGGTGTTTATACTTTTTTTTAAAGTTCTATTGGGGTTTGCTTCCTTTTGGAAAAGCTAATAATGCGTTTTTGCTCTTTTTTAAAAAATTGTGTCGGTTTTTGCTTCCTTTTGAAAAGACTGATTCGTTTTTTTATACTTTTTCAAAATTTTTTATTTTGCTTCCTTTCGAAAAGACTGATTCAATGTTTTTACACTTTTTCAAAAACGTTTATTTTGTTTTGCTTCCTCTCGAAAAGACTGATTCTATGTTTTTACACTTTTACACTTTTAAAAAAAGTCCTAACTCGGTTTGCTTCATTTTGAAAAGGCTAATACTGTGATTTTACACATTTCCAAAACGTTCCACCATGATTTGCTTTCTTTTGAAAAGGCTAGGAATCCATTTTAAAACTTTTTCAGAAACTTCTATTTTGTTTGCTTTATTTTGAAAAATCTGTATATTACATTTTAATATTAAAAAAAACAGTATTAGTAGCATTGCGCCGTAGTTCTTTCAAAGCTGTTTTCCAACTCCAGCTTAACTTGTATAATATGACGTCGTCAGTCGTCACACTTGCAAGGCTCCCTATTCAAATTGTAAGAAGCAAAAACACGGAGGAGGGATAATATAACATAATAATAGGGATGAGGGACGAGACGAGAGAGAGCGAGAGAGAAGGATGAAGGGAAAAAAAACTATTTTTTAGTACCTGCAAAAGCAAAGTTGAAAGAAAGAAGCTGTAAACTGTAAGCATTGTGGAAAATTCAATGAAATAGCTTAAGTAGGCATGTTCCCACTACCAGCACTGCCAGTGCTCGTAGAAGTGGACTGTCTACACGAGTGTTTCAAGGCAGCTATGAAGCCCATAGCAGTGCAGACACTAGTCGTACTTACAGGCAGGTACAGGCCAAAGCCAAAGCCAAGTTCAACTTCAACTTGAGGTCCAACATATCATGTGGAATGGTCATGGAAGTCAGTGAGGCGATTACTGGGCAAGGAAGGAAGGAAACTCGGTTGAAGTTTCAAGAGGCTGATTTCCGCTCTTCCTTCCATATCATGACAATCCATCCCTTTCCTTTGGTTAGCTTCATTTTCTGCATCATATTACATTACAATTTACCATCCAGGGAAATCCTCCCTCACGGCAGAGCCCAGCTTCCCATATATTTCCATACATTTATTGCCCTCACCATCGCCACAGACTAGTCCGTAGACTGTACAGGGACCACTCATCATTTAAAGCCCTCTATGTATATCCATATAGTGCTGGCTCACCAACTGGTGTGAATTAGTACTACATATATACTTTGTAAAGGGCAGATTTTCACTTAATTATGGTTAGCCAGATAAATTAATTAATTACATCATAAATAAAGAATTAAACAGCCGGATTAATTGATTTTGTATTCATTTTGTTGTAGCGTTTTATTCAGAAAATATTATGCGACTTTGCAAAGACTTTTCAAAAAGGAACGGAAACAAAATTGCTGTTTTTGAAAAGGTGTATAAATGCATTGTCTGGATTTCTAAGCAAATAGAACTTTTTGAAAAAGTGCAAAAACAGATTATTAGCCTTTTCAAAAGAACGCAAAGCAAAATAGAACTTTTTGAAAAAAAGTGTAAAAACACATTAGCCTTTTCAAAAGGAAACAAAGCACAATAGAACTTTTTGAAAAAGTGTTAAAATACATTATTTGGCTTTTCAAAAGAACGAAAAGCAAACAAGAGCTTTTTAAAAAAGTGTAAAAATACATTATTACTTATCACCCTTTTCAAAACGACGCAAAGCGAAAAATAACTTTTTAAAAAAGTGTAAAAATACAATGTTAACCTTTTCAAAAGGAAGCAAAGCAAACAAGAACTTTTGAAAAAGTGTAAAAACACATTATTATCCTTTTCAAAACAAAGCAAATAAAAATAGAACTTTGCAGCGCGAATCGATTTCTTTAAAAAATAATATACGCTAATATTAGCCAGTGAAATGAACGTAACGGTATAGAATCCATTGGATTTCCGTTACAATACTTTAGCTTTTAAGCCACACCATTCGGCATTCCAGATTCTATTAATTCTGTTTACCACCAGAACCGACCGGCTCAATCCCCAATTGCAATGCAATTTGACTTCACTACACTGTGGCTTTGACTCTTTACATAAATAGGTGTCACAATCTTCCATGAAACACATAGCATCTGAAAACATTTCCCACTGACAGCATCGCCAAGGCTCTGTTTAGCATTGCGCTGGCACTTGAAATCAGAGCGAAAAATGGAAGCCGTGTAGCCAACAAGGGAAGATTTTGTGAGAACCTGCGAATCTGAGTAAACAAAGCTAATAATAAATCTATGCAGTTCACAGTAGTGCAGGGACTTTCTTATTCCGTGAAATGTGTCCATACATGTATGTATAATCGTCAGAATTTAAAATTAAGAATTCGGAATGAAAGAACGGGAGGGCTGAGTGTCTGTTCGTCCGTCGGTCGGTCTGTCCGTCCGTCTGTTTGTCCGTCCGTCCGTCTGATCTCGTGTGTATATGAGATACAGTAAAAGTGGAACAAAAAGTAAAGGTGAGTTGGTGGGATGGTGTATGGTAATGCGTGTGTAGTTGGAGAGGGAAAGGGTTATCTAACTATTAATCCTGGAGGCTCTTCGTCATGCTCGAGTGGCTCTGAGACCTATCATTAACTTTTGAGGCGAGGAGGTTTTGCATTTTGTGGCCGCGCGGTGCCTTCCCTCAGTATATAGATATAGCTATATATATAACAATAATGAATATACCCACACATTCAAGTCCCATGCATGTAGAACTGAAAACTTGACTTTGACTCGAAGAACGCACATCTTTTGAGCCCAGCAGACCCACCAGAGCACCAGGAAAAAGTGAGAACAAGAACAGTATGTTCCATACGGATACGGACGCCTAAAAAAAACTCCATCCACATTGTACGAGTATAAATAATAAATCCATTTTCTACCATGTCTACCAAAGCTCACTTCTCTTCTTCAGTCTTCAGCCCAGCTCAACTTCAAATTTTCTTCTATAGTAGAGCCATAGTTCTAGATTCTAGGGTTCTAGCGTCTCTCTACCACAACTCCTTAGCTTAGCTCACTGCACTGCACTACTACTACTACTACTGGCAATGACTCCCAGAATTTTATTTTATATGATTCCCCTACTTCTTAGTTCGCATTTCGTTTTTGTATTTCGTCTCTGTATTTATATCTAGCTTTATGCATGTAGGCTCATGCCTATATAGAAAGAGCTCAGTTGAGTTATGAATTATGGATTGGAGACGGATAGCCTTTACCTAGTAAATAAATACTGCAGCATGCATTATTTTCTCATTCCTTTAAATGCTGCCAAAACAATCCTTCTCCCTCTCGGCTCTGAATACATCTGTGTACATGGAAAACACATGATGATATAGTGTACCTGCCTGCCGAGGCTGGGGAAGCTTATAAGCTAAAAGACTAAGAAAAAGCAAAAGCAAAAGCACACACAAGCTTCCCACTCCGCGTACTTGACTCCATCCATTCCTTTCCATTAAAATTCCCCTTTCTGAAAACTTCATTTGAGCTTAATCTAAAATCTTACACTGCACCTCGCGCTCAGTCGCTCGCTCAATCGGCGGTGCTATGCAGCTACTTTACTAGCTAGATGTAGCGTGGGTGAAGATGCGTTTTGGGAGGTAAGTCCAACTTCTAATTAATGGGAAGCATTTTGACGCAAGTGCCAGCAATCAACTTTTTACGGTGGCATATATGTATGTACAAACGATACATCACGTTTGAAAAGAGTAAATTACAGTGGTAAGTTTTTTGAAAAAGTGTAAATAGCAGTTTCACTGTTTTAAAAAAGGTGTAATTGGTAGTTTCACTGTTTTTAAAAAGGTGTAATTGGTAGTTTCACTGTTTTATAAAAGGTGTAAATGGTAGTTTCACTGTTTTTAAAAAGGTGTAATTGGTAGTTTTACTGTTTTATAAAAGGTGTAAATGATAGTTTTACTGTTTTTAAAAAGGTGTACATAATTGGTAGTTTTACTCTTTTGAAAAAGGTGTAATTGCCAGTTTTGCTGTTTTTTAAAAAGTAAAAATGTTAGTTTTACCGTTTTAAAAAAGCGACAATGGTAATTTTACCGTTTAAAAAAAGTAAAATGTCCCTTTTACTAGGTGTTTTAGAAAAAGTGTTAAAGTGCTATTATTAGGGCTACACTTTTTATTCATGCATAAGTAAAAAGTTGATTGTTGGGACCAGCGCAGCGTTGCAAATGACCCTTACGGGACGCTGCACTATCGTCCGCAGAACCCTATTAGGCAAGGACAGGCCTTTTACCCGGTTACACAATGCTTCTTTCCCCATGATGTACAGTACGCATTGTGTGATGTTGGTCATGAAACTATTTCAGCTTGCTCGCTCCATTCCCCACATTCGCTCCTTGAAGTATGTAGGTAGGTACCGGTACGTACATAGAAGCAGAAATGCAGTGAAAGGCTTTAGCACTGTACTGGTGCGGGTGGCCCGAACAGAATCGAAATCCGAATCGGAGACCATCATCATTACAAGCGTTTAAAAAACACAAGATTTTGATTTAAAGCTAATTTTTTACACAGAAATGAAATTAATTATGGGCACATTGTAACACTCAGCGACTCTCAACAGTTTTCCTTCTTAGCTCTCTATATAGGTATGTAGGTACGTTTGAAGCATTGCTCTGGGGAAATGGCGCTGGCAAAAAATGCATTAAAGGAATGGAACCGACGGACGGACGGACTAACAGACCGACCCAGGGACCACCGCCTGCTGTGAGAGTTTTCCCTCACTTATGGTTCAAATCGGAAACTCTGACTATCTAGACGAGCCTCCCATATCCATTCACAATTCACATTCACACCAAATTCAATGTAGTGACATAATCGGAAGTATCTGTAGCCTCGTACATGTAGGCAGGAGCCCCATCAACGTATTAAATACTTTACAGAGCCACCTCCGTTGGATTTGGATGGGACATTATCGGCCTCTCAGCCCCAGCAGCTTGGACGCATTTTACGCCTTCCCTTCTTTTCCCTTCCGAAACATCTTTGAGGGCCCAAGTCGTGTGAGTGTGGTCGTAGACGAGGAGCTAAAAATCAAGAAAGACATTTGGTGTGAGCTGGTAGTGTGTCGAGTGTAGATTATCGGAACAAGAAGTAAGAGTGGGGTTGGAGTTGTTGGATGATGCTGGATGCTGGAAAATGAAGGGGGAATAAAATAAGTTTGTATATAGATAGGTTAGCTATATACTATGTGTATACTATACCTATAAGCTGGGATATATGCTATATAGCCAGTCCTCACGTAGGCATCGAAGGGAGTCAAGCTCTATGGATGAGAGCATCTCGGTCATAAATCGGGGGTTAATGACATTAAGAGGCGAGTCAAAGTTATATGTGTGTGTGCCTCTACTATAGAAAGCAAATGAAATCAAAAACTTCAAAGCTGGCAACCCCCACGGAATCATCAAACTTTAACTTCCCATTCCATTCATTGGGAAGCATTAAAAAACATGGAAATGTTAACTTAGGTTAATGCTGTGTCTTCTTATACTATACACTACAGGCTATACAACCCAACACATTTTGTATACATGTATGTACACACTCACACACACACACACACACGCAATACATACCTTAAGACACACATTTTCCTACTAAATACTAAATACGGTGCATTGCATTATTGTATTGTACTAGCACTCACTCAATCACTACATACACACTATACATGCTATATAGCAAATAGCCAAGGAGCCGTGCAAGTATGACGGCAGACGATTTATGTATTCTTGAAAATAGCAAAGAAGCTCTCTAGAACACAATATTCAAAAAATTAAAAACACTTTTTGGAAAGAGTGTCAAAACACGGTTCAACACTTTTTGAAAGAGTGTCAAAACATATTTAAGCACTTGTTGAAAGAGTGTCAAACCATAGTTAAGCACTTGTTGAAAGAGTGTCAAAACACAGTTAAACACTTTTTGAAAGAGTGTCAAAACATAGTTAAGCACTTGTTGAAAGAGTGTCAAACCATAGTTAAGCACTTTTTGAAAGAGTGTCAAAACACAGTTAAACACTTTTTGAAATAGTGTCAAAACACAGTTAAGCACTTTTTGAAATAGTGTCAAATCACAGTTAAACACTTTTTGAAATAGTGTCAAAACACAGTTACACACTTTTTGAAAGAGTGTCAAAACACAGTTCAACACTTTTAGAATACATCAAAGCAAGTTAGTATCTTTTGAAAAAGTGTGTATTAGCCTTTCAAAAAATGCAAAATC